>CM029391.1:18452034-18459534 GCA_017165825.1 Hepsetus odoe
CGGGGCTCTGGGGCCTCGAGATTAATTCTAGCTTCTGATTGGCTGAAGCTCTAAACTGAAGTTTTTTGAGCCTCTGAATAAACTGGCCAAGCTTGAGCCGTGTTTGTATTGAAAGTCATGCCAAAAGCTAATCTGCATAAAATGAACAATTATTTACATCCACAGGAGGGTAACGAGCCCGTTAAGGACAGAGAAGTAAAAACACCTTTATTTTGTCATTGGATAAATTAATTCTGAAGTTTTTATTTGAGTCATACTGGAACCAAAGTATTGAAATGATTTTTGTTTTACAAAAGATACAGAACAAAAATAAAAAAGAAGAGTGTAACCTTGATGACCCTGATGATCAGCTGTTCTCACTACCCGTTGTAGAGACTTGTGATCGTAGATGTTGCAGTTCCCGTACCAGACAGTGACGCAGGTGCTAAGGATGTTCTTCTGTAGAACATGGTGAGGATGGGTGGTGGAAGATGGGCTCTCCTCAGCCTCTGCAGGAATGCTGCTGGGCTTTCTTGATGATGGAGCTGGTGTTGAGGATCCACATGAGGTTCTCCGTGATGTGAACACAGAGGAATTTGGTGCTCTGGAACATCTCTGTGGGTGAGCTGTTGATGTCTAGTGGAGAGTGGTCACGATGTGGTCTCCTGAACTCAACAACTATCTCTTTAGTTTTGTGCACATTAAGAGAGAGCTTGTTGGTTCTGCACATCAGCTGTCGTATCTCCTCTCTGAACGCTGCCTCATCATCAGCGAATTTGATGATGTGGTTGGAGCTGTGCCAGGCTGGGTCAGGCTGGGTACGCGATGGTACTCAAACCAGCAGGTTGCCCTGAGGTGTCCTTGTGCAAGGTACCATCCCCATCACTGCTCCCCGGGCGCTGGATATGTTTGCCCTCTGCTTGACCGTGTGTGTGTGATAAATACAGAGGACGTGTTTGGTGGCGGTTCGCTATGTTCACAAAGTCCGTTAGTCACTTTCACTTACATTCACTTCACTTTGGGTTTCGATTACTGTTGTTTTTTTTTCTCACATACTCTCAATATTTTCTCCATGTAGCATCAACACCATGAGATCTTCTCTTCGAGGAGGATTTTCCGGAGCTATTGTTAAGCACTTCTGTTCCTGCGCTGAGCATTAACTCTGTCAAAAGATGTCAAGAGCAGAGAAAGTCTGGAAATAGAAGTCTGGTTGATGTCAATCATGTTTATCCGTTGGTTTTAGCAGCTTAGAACAGAACTGTGGCTGATAGTGCAGCTCTGATAGCTCTGCCTTTATCATGGAGACATACTTACACTCATTCAGGTGAAATTAAAACACTCCTTTGAATAAGACACCAAACAAATGGCATTTGAAAAGTCCTTGTGTGGAGGAAAGGAAACGGCGATTCATAAAATACAGAAAAGAGGAGTAATTAAAATATGAGTTTGATTTGGAGCTGGTGGTTCAGTTGTGTTGGAAAAGGACAAATGACTCTAATCCTTCGACGAACAAATAACATCGTTTTTACGCTTCAACTCACCGGCCACTTTAATGGAAACGCCTACAAAAATACCACACAAAAGGTGTTTCTGATAAAGTGGCCACACGAGTGTCTGAATAGCTCGGTCAGAATTGGAATGAGCTACACTGCCTTTTCCCCACCTTTTGGCCACTTTATTGGAAACGATTCCTCGTGTTTCTGGCCATTTTAATGGAAACACCTAAACATGCAGCCCAGAAGTGACCATGTTTGAGTAGCTTGTTCAGCAAAAAAACTAGTCTTTTTCATCCCTCCATCATCACTTTTTACTCCTCATCTTTCTACCCGGTGGCCACTTTATGAAAAATATCTACAAAAATATGCAGCCAAGATGCTGCAAGGAGGCATTTCTGATAAACTGGCCACGTGTGTTTGAGTAGCTTGGTCAACAAGAAAAATGGTTTTCTTTAGAAATACGACCTTTTCTTCTCCACATCGAGCTTTTAAGGAGGATATTTGGGTTCCTCTCAGTCCTCCAGTCCTTTATCATGAGGATATATTTTAGATATTTACTAAAATGCTGTGAAAAGGTGAGAGCTTCCTCTGTCTGCTCGGTTTGCAGGACTTTAGTTCAGCATCTTCTTGTGCTTTCAGATTTAATCACCCCATGGTGGGGACGGCTTGAGTTTACAGTCAGATTAGACCATCTACAAGAGCCAGATTATCGGGGAAGTTTGATAAATACAGACTAGCTAGTCCTACATTACTACACATGTTATTATTTTTTTTAATGTAGTTTTCTGTTGACTTTGCAGAGAGTGGATGATTAAAGGTACTTGAATAAAGGAGATACTGACGGGCTGGGATGTGGGTTGGCTGTAGTGAATGCAAACTGATGTTTATCTTGTTTGCTGGTAGTCACACACACACACACACACACACACACACACACACACACACACACACACACACACACACAGGTCTCTAAAGTCTCATGACTTTCATTGACTTATTATGTACTTCATACAGCCAACAAGGGCAGCAGTGTCCTAGTGTTTAGAACCTCAGCACCTCTGAGACATCAAGACTCAACAAGACCTCTGAAGGTCAGCTGTGGCTCTAGATTATTATAAGGCCTGTAAATTGGGAGGTGGGTCCAAAGATGGGTCTAGATTGTTCCACAGATGCTGGATGGGACTGAGATATGGGGAATTTCAAGGAATACCTTCAACTCCTTGTTCCTCAGTCACTTCCTGAAGGGATTGTTGTCCTGCTGAATGAGGACAATGCCATTAGGGGACACAGTCACAATAAGCCTAACCCTTACCCTAAACTTTACCCTAGGACTCGACATTTTGGTGTCCAAGTAACGTCCACATGAATGCAGGACCCAAGGTTTCAGCAGATCTTTGTCCAGGGCATCACACTCTCTCCCATAGTGTATTCTGGTGCCTTTTCTTCTCCAGGTTAGGACATACACACCCAGCCATCCACAGGATGAGATATCAGACCAGCCCATCTTGCATCGCTCCATAGTCCAGTTCAGATGTCCATTGTAGGAGCTTTGGTTGGTGGCCAGAGATCTGCATGGACACTCTGATTGCACTGTGTGCTTAGACACCTTGCTATCAGAAACAGAGCTTTTTCTGTTTACAGATCTTCTGTAGGACCAGCCGGGCCTACTCTACCTTTTGTGGCCATGATCTTATAGCGGGTTCCCTGGTTCTCCTTTCTTGGAGCACTTTTGGTTGGTACTGTCCACTGCATACCAGGAACACCCATGGAGACCTGCCGTGTTGGAGATCTGATTGTATTGAGACCATGCTTTTTATGATCTTTATGTGAAACACTCTGGTCTGCTGGAGCTCTCCGGGCTCTGACTGTGCAGCTGAAGGGTGTTTTCATTAAAATGAGTTTTTAATGAAAAAATATGTGTGAATATATAATCACACCCCTCCCTACTAACACTGTGGCGTGATCAACAAATAAAACATTATAATAGAGTTATAGTTCCCACCTGTTGATAGGGCATAGACAGGCAGACAGAAAGACAGACAGACAGATAGATAGATAGATAGATAGATAGATAGATAGATAGATAGATAGATAGATAGACAGACAGACAGACAGAAAGACAGATAGATAGACAGACAGATTGATAGATACATAGATAGATAGATAGACAGACAGATAGATAGATAGATTGATGGATGGATAGATAGATAGATAGATAGATAGATAGATTGATGGATAGATAGATAGATAGATAGACAGACAGACAGAAAGACAGATAGACAGATAGGTAGATAGATAGATAGATAGATAGACAGGCAGATAGACAGACAGATTATATAAATAGATAGATAGATAGATAGAGAGAGAGAGAGAGAGATAGATAGATAGATAGATAGATAGACAGACAGACAGACAGACAGACAGATAGACAGATAGATAGATAGATAGATAGATAGATAGATAGATAGATAGACAGGCAGATAGACAGACAGATATATAAATAGATAGATAGATAGATAGATAGATAGATAGATAGACACATGCAGCAGGGTGCGGCTATTTAACGCACCCGGGGAGCAGTGATGGGGACGGAACCTTGCTCAAGGGTACCTCCTACTGGTGATGATTTATACATATTCAAGAACTTTACTGGTCCCAAAAGAAAATGCTTGCGTATTATATTATATTATAAAAGAAAGAGAGAGATAAATAGAGACAAACCGTTCTACATAAAGAACATCCATAATTTCAGGTGTCGGGTCTCTAGTGGCAGCAGCACCAGCTGCAGAAAATGATCTAGAACTAGAACCGTGGGTTCCGGGTTATGCAGCGTGAAAAGCGGAGGAGTGCGAGCGACTGTCGGGCTAAATGTCTGTTTGGTGGGTTCGTGGTTTTAATACCTTTGAGAAACGCACAGAGAGGAAGGAGCTTCAGTTTATTTATTTATCTATTAACTCTCGCTTTTTTTTGTCCCACTGAGGAAAGAGGAGCCTCGCAGTCATGACACCCTCCAAACAAAAATGCATAATTCGGAATGGATGTTTTATTCATGTTCGACACAGTCATAAACAAATCAGCGTCAGATATTTAAATTCATGAACACGTCGGTGCCGAACCCCCTCGTTCTTCAGAGTTTGATCTAATTTGCTGGAGCCGCTTTCCGAGCGAGTGTGTCGGAGAGGTGAATGCTCTTTTTCTTTTCTTCCCTCTGCCTTTTTCTCCACTGTGGGAATAGTTTTCGGACTTTTACTTTGCTCGGCTTTGTTTTTCCTCCACGTCTCGACTTCTCCGAGGCAATTCATCGCAAAGGGCGTGATAACAAACAGAGATTGATTGACTCCGAGCGTGGAGAGGCCAGGTGCCACTGCAAATACTTCACACACCGCATTTAAATGCTAATACCGCTGCCGGAGTCGAGACAAAAGACGACACCTCGTCCCCAAATGTTTACAACCCTCCATCGTGAGGAGACGAGCCGGCACTCAGGCTCCGGCCATGGATTTTGCTCTTGAATAACATTCCAGTGTAAATGGAGAACCGCCTGATGAACAGCATCCCATTCATTAGCAGAAAATAGCACACGCTACATGAGCTGTGGTCCATTTGCCGTCCAACCGCACGAGACCTGGTGTCTAGTGTCTCGTCCTGCTCAAAAATAACCCCCTGGACAGACGGTTGGATCAAATCCGGGCCTGTTTGGAGCAAAAGCAGCAATCAGACTGACAGAGAGCCTCTAAAGAGCTCCATTAGAATGCATTAAGTGAAAGTGATAGTGACTATTAGACGTTGCGAACTCACAGTGAACCACAACCAAATCCATCCTCTGCAACACACACACACACACACCGTCCAGCAGAGGGCAGACATATCCAGCACCTGTAGAGCAGTGCTAGGGACAGTACCTTTCTCAAGAGAACTTCAGGGCCTCCCCTCATGGGAGTCAAACCCATGACCTTCCAGTTTTGGGGCCTCGTCCCTAAACACTAATCAGTTTTAGTTATGTGGCACTTTTTACAACTGTTGTCACAAAGCAGCTTTACAGAATCCTGTCCCGGTGAGTCCCCGGTGAGTAACCAAGGGCGACAGGGACAGAACTCCCCAAAACAGGAGGAAGAAACTTTGGGAGTTCTCAGAAGGTAAACCCGTCCTCCTCTGGTCCACACCGGAAATAAAGAAGGAAAGAAAGAGAAAGTTTATGAATGAACAGATTTGGTGATGAGTTCAGTCATTGAGCTAATGATGTTGGTTTTGTTTGAGGGGGCGGAGCTTTAGCTATTCTTAGTGGCAGCAGCTCCTGCAGATGATCCAGTCTGTTCAGGTGAGGAGAGAGATCTGATGATAGTTGGTTAGATTGAGAAGACAGTTGGCTCAGATGGTGGAGTAGCTGGTCTAGATTTCAGGAAACCCTCACCGTGATTGACGGGGAAAATAACTTGGCAGGGAAACCTTTCCTTTCTGGAAATGCCTAAGCTGTCCACCATACAGGTGGTGGACAGTTGTCCATCTCAATCAGAGAGCCATTCATTCTGTTTTGATATCACAAAGATTCAGCAACTTTGACATCACAAAGATTCAGAAAGTGTGACAATCACAAAGATTCAGGAAGTGTGACATCACAAAGATTCAGGAAGTGTGACATCACAAAGACATCCACAGTTTCAGATTTTGGGTTCATGTCCATTATTATGAGGTTTATTATATCAGTCGCTGTTTATTATTCTTTTTTCCGTCATTTTTCAGAGCCCGACATTCGATGGATCCTCCTTTTTTATGTTTGCTGGGTTCCTCCCCAGTCATTAGACCTGGAATTTAATTTTCTTTCTCCACTGTGCCACAATGACACGCAATTAGCCCCGGGGACCCACTGGGCCGCCACGTCCCTCCAGCGATGTCCTGTCAGGGATCTGCATTGATTGCGCACGGTGGGTGAATCCTTTTAAGGTGGCCCGGGGCCAAATCAAAATCTTTAGCAAATTGCGGTGCTCGCGGAGCTGCTTCCAAAATGGACTGATTACTCTCGTCCCCTTTTCCTCGCCACGTGGTCAGTCACTATCTCCTCTCCAACACTGCCTTCCGCTTTTAAGATGCTCATTAAGGTGGCTGGGTAATTAATCAGATTTCTGCCACATGTCCCGCGGCTCCGGCAGGCGCAGAGACTGTCTTCGTCCTCGGAAACGCAGGACATGCTCACTCACGTCCCATTGGCTTCTTTCCTCCACTTTCAGTTCAGAAAGTCGGAACATTTAAGTTCTAATATTACCAGCGACACTATCAGTGTGTGTGAACGGAACCGAACATCTGAACGTCCCTCACAGACATGAGATGGCAGTAAAGACGCTGCCTGATGTCTGAGACGCTGTTTTACAAGAGTTTAGAGAAAATATTGGACGTGAATTGGAGTAGAATTTCTCACTCACTCTATTTCCTTGCCACATGGTTTAGGGTTTTTTTGGTATGGTCCAGGGTTTAGGGTTGCAGATGGTGCAGGCATCCCAGGTCTCACAGGGTGAAAGGAGGGGACAAACTGGACAGTTTGCCAGTCCATCACAGGGCAGACACACAAAGATCAACACACACACACAAACTCCCCCCTAGGGGACAGTTTAGCATCTCAGGTCCATCTGACGTCCCTGCCTATGGACAGTGGGAGGAAACCTGAGCTGTCCAGTCCACACAGAAAGGACGCTGACTGGGAATCGGACCCAGGACCTTCTCACCGCGAGGCGTCAACACCACCCACTGGGAAAGTTAAATCATTTTGATTGCTTTAGATTTTAGACTTTAGCTCATTTACAGATTTGCAGATTTCAGACTTTAGGGATGAAGCCTCAGAATCAGAAGGTCTTGGGTTCAAATCCTGGACCAGTAGGCAGTCCTGGGTTCCCTTCAGCAAGGTACCATGCCCGTACCTGCTCCCTGAGTATGTCTGCTCCTTGCTGGATGGAGTGTGTGTGTGTGTGTGTGTTAAATACAGAGGATGTGTTTGGTTGTAGGTAACTGTGTTCACAATGACCAACAGTCACTT
>CM029391.1:18464534-18513115 GCA_017165825.1 Hepsetus odoe
TGAAATTTTGATTCTGAAATGCGTCTGAAGGCCGTCCGCGGAAGAAAACAGGACGATTCCGACTCAGACGAGTGAAGGGTCTTCCTCAGAGACGACCTCAGTGCGGAGACATGGGCGGAGGGACGCAGGTTCTCCAGGACGCTTCATTTAAATGCGAGTCACACGGTGACCCCGGAGGCTCGGGCCATGTTGCGTCTTCATTAAGACCATTATCAGATTGCCTTTGTCCTGCTCCCCAAGGTGCCTCATCCTGACTGACCTTTCTAATCTGGGAGCCATGTTTCCCTCTCCACCTCTTGCTAAATTGATGGTTTATGATGCGCTAGTTGACGGGGCACAAGGTTTCGGAATGAACTTTGCGTGTCTGATTAATCTGACCTTTGAGCGGGAGGGAAATCACACTGCCTTAGCATAACCGGACCGTTAAAGAGCCTCTTTTTCACCCTCCTGTCATCCGACCATTATTTCTGAATATTCTGCCATCATGTGAGCAGCTTTAACCCTCAGACAGGCGTGAAATCCTGTGGTTACAAACAACTCCTTATATGAAGTTTGTTCCTGTTCATGAAGAGTTAAGCCAAACACTGAGCTTTTGTTTAGTGAAAGGATTGAGTTCGTTTTGAGTTTAATATGATGAATTATAATGAGTAGTGAATCCAGCTACGTTATACGGGTTGGAGACAGCAGTGAGTCCAGCTACGTTATACGGGTTGGAGACGGCAGTGAGTCCAGTTATGTTCTATGGGTAGGAGACGGTAATGAGTCCAGGTCTGTAATACGGGTTGCTGACGGTAGTGAGTCCAGCTCTGTTATACAGATTGGAGACAGTAGTGAGGCCAGCTATGCTATACGGATTGGAGATGGTAGTGAGACCAGCTATGTTACACAGGTTGAAGACAGTGGCGCTGATGAAAAGACAGGCGGTGGAGCTGGAGGTGTGAGTTAAAAACGCTGAGATTTGCGAGGCTCCTCTGGAGCAGCAATCACAAAAAATTTGAATAAAATGACATAAAACAGCCCCAGACCTGCTGTTCAAACCCGGGCGCCATGGATGAGCCCACACGGGTTCACGGAAGTCAAGTTGATCGAAGATGTGAAGATCAAGGACAGTTAGAGCAGCGGATTTCATGTCCTGGTTCTGATGGACGTGACCCAACATTATAATCGTCCTCGACTTTAGCCCTCCTTTAAGAACTTCCGTCTCCGGGCAACCGGCCGACATTCATCAGGTTTAGAGTTTTTTTGGGATGAAATATTCCAAAAAGCTCAAAGTGGCGGCAGTTTGTTGATGTGAGTCATAGGTGATCGGTCCGAATGGCCGTCCCATCTAAAATCCATCTGCTCCCACAGCCAATCAAATCAGAGAATCAGTCAAGCTGTGAAAGAGAGAGATTTGTCGATTACCCCATCTCACTCTCTCTCTCTCTCTCACTCTCTCTCTCTCTCTCTCTCTCTCTCTCTCTCTCTCTCTGTAACCCTCTCTCTCTCTCTCTCTCTCTCTCACCCTCTCTCTCTCTCTCTCTCTCTCTGTCCCTCTCTCTGTCTCTCTCTCTCCTCTCTCTCCTCTTTCCCTCCCTCCCTCCTCTCCCACACCTCCCTCCCTCCTCTCCTCTCTCTCTCCCTCCCTCTCCTCTCTCTCCCTCCCTCTCCTGCTCCCCTCTCTCCTCCTCCTCTCTCTCCTCCCTCTCTATCCCTCTCTCTCTCCCTCTCTCTCTCTCTCCCTCCCTCTCCCACTCCCTCCCTCTCTCCTCCTCACCTCTCTCTCTCCTCCCTCCCTCCTCCCTCTCTCTCCTCCTCCCTCTCTCTCCCTCCCTCTCCCTCCCTCCCTCTCTCCCCTCTCTCTCTCTCTCCCTCCTCTCCCTCCTCTCTCCCTCCCTCACTCCTCTCCTCCCCTCGCTCTCCTCTCCCTCCCTCCCTCTCTCCTCTCCTCCCCTCTCTCTCTCCTCCTCCCTCTCCTCTCTCTCTCTCTCTCTCTCTCTCTCTCTCTCTCTCCCTCCTCTCTCTCTCTCTCTCTCTCTCCTCTCTCTCTCTCCTCTCCCACCCTCCTCTCTCTCTCCCTCTCTCTCTGTCTCTCCCTCCCTCCCTCCTCTCTCTCTCTCTCTCTCTCTCTCTCTCTCTCTCTCTCTCTCTCTCTCTCTCCCACCCTCCCTCTCTCTCCCTCTCATCGTCTCTCTCTCTCCTCTTTTCCTCTCTCTCCCTCCCTCCCTCCCTCCTCTCTCTCTCTCTCTCTCTCTCTCTCTCTCTCTCTCTCTAGGGGGGTCTGGAGGGAGGCAGGTGTTCTTCATCAGTTTATTGATGAAGGATCTCTATGTGCTGATTTTCACTGATCGATTCTTCTTTAAACTGATTGCTGCTTCAGAGGTTTATAGTGAAGAAAAGGCGGATGGTGTTAATGTGTTCGGCTCGGCCTGTTTGTCGGAGAGAAACAACCCAGAGAGCCATCAATCGGACCGGAGCGGCGTCGGGATAATGGATCCGCATAATTGGAGCCAAATTACTGAATTCCACCATCAAACAGGAGGTTATTAGTTACTGAAATTGGGCAAAAGACTAAACGCCTAATGTTACCGCCATGAAAAAACTCTTTTTGTGAATTAAATCATCTTACATATTACTCTAATGTTTTTCACTGACATCCCTCTTCATCACTGCTTTCCTTTCTTTCCATTCATTCTCTTTCCCATGTGTCCATGTCCTTCTGTCTTTAGTTTATGTGTCCCTCCAACTTTGTGTCCTGCTCATCACAAATATCTTGCCTGCAACCCACTTCTTGTTCTCCCATCATGGACATCATTCGTTTTCTCTGCCGTTCACTCTCCCTTTCTTCTCCTCATCATCTTTTTCTATCTGTCCTGCATCGATGGACACACAGAGTGCCTGTTGTGTCCATTTAGGCTGAACTTTGTCTTGATGTGGTGAAGCTGATGGAAAATAAAACTTCCCCTTACATGTTTTGGCATCTGCTAACAAAGTATCTGTTTATCCTTCTTTCCCGTTTAAATATTTAAATGTGTAAATGGGCTCACATTGGGTTCGACCCGACTTCACTTTGTTTTTAAGCTCACTGAGAAAAAAAGATGTTCTCTAATGGGTTCTTGCTCTTTGTGTGAGTGTGAACTGATGGAGAACTGGAGAGCTGAAACAGAGCTGGAAACAAGACAATAAAGTGAAAGTGACTATTTGTTATTGTAAACACACGGTGAACCGCAACCAAACACGTCCTCTGTATTTAACACACACACACCATCCAGCAGGGGGCAGACATATCCAGCACCTGGGGAGCAGTGAAGGGAACGGTACCTTTCTCAAGGGAACCCCAGGGTGACGTACTGGTCTGGGATTCGAACCCATCAGCTTCTGATCCTGGGACCTAGACACTAGGTCGCCGCTGCCCCTGGACCAGGGGTGTCAAACTCAATCACACAGGGGGCCAAAACAAAGTGTGCCTTGGGCCGAACAGGATAAACATTTAAATGTTTTTTGAACATAAATATGGATCGAAACAGACAAGATACAAAATTATTCCAAAATAAATAAACTGAAACTTTAAATTACTGCAAATATTTTGCTCTCCATAAAAAATCTCCTGTCAAAATGATACAAATTCAGAATCTGAACATGCTGAAATAAACCCTGAAAATATGAGTGAAAACTGTGCCTTTAAGTAAAAGTTGAATCAATAAGTCAGACTGTCCATGATCTCTGCTCTGATGCCGTTTGCTCAGAGCTGGATGATTGGTATCGTTTCTTTCAACAAGTTCGTTTCTGTTTGTCTGTCGTTCGGGCTCGCTTTGACTTGAAATGAGGGTTGTGAACATCAACAGACGCTTGATTGATCTGATGTAATTGACACGGGAACGATCGCAGGTAGCCTGTCGTTTGGTAAAGCAGCTGTTGCGCTGCATTGTGGGATTTGTAGTTTGTGTGTTATCGATGCTTCATATCTCCGGGCCATTAAAAAAAAAGATATATAAAATGATCTCATGGGCCGGATATAATCGTACGCCGGGCTGGATGTGGCCCGCGGGCCTTGAGTTTGACACGTGTGCTTTAGACCATCAAAAATGAGCAGAGATGACTATATTTAGAGTCGTCATGATTGGGTTTTGGGTTTTCAGTTATATTTTGGATAAACCTCTCAGGCAACGACGCTGCTGCTGAGCAAATGGACCTACCCATTGAATAACTCTTTAAAAAGAGGTACTGCTGTGAAGTGTGTGTGTGCGCGCCGGTGCGTGTGTGTGTGTGGTCGTGGAGATTGTCCATTTGGATTTACACTCAAAATGTGAATGCTTGCAGGCTGTAACCTCACGCTCCTCCTCAGCCTTGGGCTCCAACAATTGACGCTGAGTTGCGATTTAGAAAGTTTCTTCAGCAGAGACATGTTGTCTCTTCAAGGTCCACCTCAGTGTTTGGTAACAGACTTTCACAGAAGTGTCTGAAATGTCTGGGGGACACACAGCAAGGCTACTTTACCTTGTTTATCTCAACACTTTTTGTATGTTTTGTCCTTGAGGTGCTTAAAAGAAAAGACGAAATGAAATGTCATTAGTAACGTGACCCTGGGCATGAAAGGAAAAAGATTCGGTCCCGGTTCCTTGGATGGCCCTCGTTAGATTATTTACAGACCTTCAAACTTTCCAGAGAATGAAGAAAGAAGAAATGACTAACTAATGTACCACCAATCAGAAAGCTAGCAGCCAAACTCTTGACAACATCTCTGACCCCTCAAGGCCTGGACTGCAGAAGATCTGGTGAATCTGGAGAGCAAGTCAACATTTCGAACTTCCTCAAAATGATCCTGATCAGTTTTTGCAGTGCGGCAGGGAGTGTTGTCCAGCTGAAAGAGGACACTGCCATTAGGGGACACTGACACCATGAAGGGAGGATCTTGTTCTGCAGCAACGTTTAGTGTTAAAGTAACGTCCACATGAATGCAGGGCACCAAGGTTTCCCAGCAGAGCACACTGTCTCCACCAGCTTCCCATAGTGCACCATGGCGTTGTCTCACACGCGGCTGTCCACATGATGGAAATGAGATGACGATCCATCAGACCAGCCCACCTTCTTCCGTTGCTTCATGGTCCAGTTCTGCCGTCCATTGTAGGAACTTTTGATGATGGATGGGATGGACAGCATGGACAGCATGTGTTTTTACATTTACGGCATTTATCAGACGCTCTTATCCAGAGAGACGTCCATGTCCTGAGTACAGGGACAGTCCCCCCTGGAGACACTCAAGGTTCAGGGTCTCAGGGACCCAGTGGTGGTAGTGCTGGAGGTGGGATTGAACCTGGGACCTCTTGAGCCACAGGTCCATAGACAAGTACCACCACTAGAACACCAGCACCGCAAACTCATCAAAACTGAGTTTTTCTTTTGTCTTTTTATATATGTGTAGTATATTATTATATTGATAAATGTTACTATTAAACATTATTAAATTAATTTTTAATTAATATTATAGCAAAGTCACAGTATTTAATATTACTGTTTTTATATATTACTTCCAGATAACGTCTCAGCAGATAATTAAACCCTATCAACTGAGTAGGTTGGCTTTAAGTTTTACATTTTAATCACAATATATTCCACAATAACAGAGACTTTTTAAAGTGTTTAATAAATATTTTTTGGACATAATTTGTTTGTTCAAATAAGTCTCTGTAAAGACATGAAAGTAATCCCAGAATGCCGCCTTTTGGGTAGCGAGATCTTTCTGGAAAGTCTCGAGTGTGTGGAATTCCACAGATATCAGAGAACTTCAGTAGGTGTTGCCTCCTGCTGGGCCACCAGCCCTCCTCCTGATGGGCTTCTTCAGAAGAAGAGCCAATACCAGCCAATCCCT
Organism: Hepsetus odoe; assembly: GCA_017165825.1. Classification (NCBI taxonomy): domain Eukaryota; kingdom Metazoa; phylum Chordata; class Actinopteri; order Characiformes; family Hepsetidae; genus Hepsetus; species Hepsetus odoe. The sequence goes on from CM029391.1 coordinate 18,470,383, forward strand.
GCCTTACACACTCCCTCACACACTCTTTTTACACACAGTCTTTACACACTCCATCACTAATGTGTTTACATGCACATTTATTCTTGAATATACACACCAGCGCAGAAATTTTTAACAGATTATAAAACCATTAAAAAAAAACGAGAGTCAAAAAAAGCCTTGGCAAACGTGACTGTTAGTCATTGTGAACACACAGCACACGGTGAACTACAACCAAACACAAGCTCTGCATTTTACAGACCATATCCAGCACCTAGGGAGCAGTGATGGGCACAGTACCTTGCTTAAGGTAACCTCAGGGTAACCTACTGGTACTGATTCGAGCACGCGACCTTCCGATTCTGGGGCCTAAAAACCACTGCCTCAAGACCCTGATATCCAGAGACCCTGATGACTATAAAGCATATCTGCTTGCATAATGTGAAGGACGGTTGAGTTTAGAAAATGTGCAAAAGTTAACATCCCCCACAGCCTGACATTTTGTCATCAATCAATCAAACTGCCAATGACAAACTGCCAGCTTAGCGCTGGTCCAACGTCGGAGGAAATGGCTGAAAGGGGTTGAGTAAAGGGCCGCGTTTCACAGCAACAAATGAAGCGATGCTTTTTGCTTCTGGCACTTTACTGACCATTTGACCCAGTCCTGACACCGAAATCCAAAAATGTAGGAAGATCAGTGAAAAGAGCCAACTACACACTGGCCACTTTAACAGAAACACCTAATATGGGCTTTCGCTCAGTGGCTGCTTTATCAGAAACACCTTTACTTCCACTCACTGGCCAATTTATCAGAAACACCTTTACTTCCTCTCACTGGCCAATTTATCAGAAACACCTGTAGCTCCACCTGATCCCACACACTTCTTCAGTTCTACTCGTTTTTGACTGATTAACTTGCTGTTACTTTAAGTGTGCAAGCTCTAATGGGAGCCACCACTGGAGCTCACTCATTTTCTGAGCCGCTTCCCCTGATTTGGGTCACGGGAGGAGCTGGGAACAATCAGCGCAATACGCAGGGACACCCTGGACCGGTCGTCGGTCCCCAGGGAGCACATTGGAGCTCCTGGAGGAAACTCACACAGATGTGGAGAGAACATGTCTGGTCCACACAAAAAGAGCCCAGACCGTCCCGTCTGGGAATCAAACCCAGGACCTTCTCACTGAAAGGCAACAGCGCCACTCACAGCACCGCCGTGCCGTCCCACTCAGAAACGTGTTTCACAAATGAGTCGTTTTTATTAGTCATTCTCCAGAGTTTATTACAGTTCAACAGCTACCACGAGGAGCTTTACTGAACATCAACCATCTCCAAACACCAGCAAGGAGGAACTAAAAATCAAGGGTTTCCGATAAAGCGGCCAGGAAGTCTTTATTTTCCTGTAGAAAGTTCTTAAAAGCAGTTTTTCGGTCCATATTTCCATTGTAGTTTTCTATAGCCTGAGTCTAAAACAACTGTTAAAAATTCAGCCACTGCCCACACACCTCTGACACAATCCATAAGTTACAGCTCCCAGCTTGGAGTTAGGAAGGTTTTCACTTCATCATAATGAACGCTGTGCATGTTTGTCTGTAGTGAAGATTGATTTTTGTAAATTTTCCTGCTCCACCTGGTGCAATTACACTGCACCTAATAAATGAAAGCTCCTTGTGAATCTGCTGCCATGGGGTATCTCCAGCACTGTGAAGACCTCGGTTCTTTGCTGAATATCTTTGGCCTTTTTTGTCGTTAGTTGCTTCATTTATTTTAGAAACCTTGTGCAGTGAAAGTGAAAGTGACTATTCTTGTTACTGTGTAACGCAGCGCAGCACAACACACCACAACGAAATGCAGCCTCTGTGTTTCATCCACACACACACATGCAGCAGGGGGCAGCTATTGAAAGTGCGGGGAAGCAGTGATGGGGACGGTACCTTGCACAAGGGTACCTCAGGGCAACCTACTGGTCTGGGATTCAAACCCACAACCTTCTGAGCCTGGGGAAACTCCCTGAACACTAGGCCACGCTGCGCAGTAATGGCTGCTTCATTATTTGTTTCCAAATCATTCGTTTCAGAATGATCTCCATGCTCATTTTTATGCCCCACAAAAGGCATAAAAAAGGCATCTGGGATGTTTTGATGTATTGAATGAGTTGTTTTTCTTCTCCCAGAACATTTTTTACAGCATCTTAATTTTCTGATCAATGCTTATAGACAAAAGGTACGGATTGTTTTCTGCTTTCTCTTATGTTATCCGGTGCTATACAGATAAAATTGACTTTTTTCTTTAAGTTGCCTCTTAGATCACCACTGATCTGACCGTGATTTGATACCATTGACCTTTACGATCAAGACACATTGTTAGTATTGATCCTTTTTAAATGAAAGGTGAAAAAATATAACAGTAAGAAGACATTATTCCAGGTATTTTGGGACCATTTTTGTGGTAAATTTCACACGATAGGAAGGGCAGTGAACATAAAACTAAATAAAAGGTAAAATCTTGGTTTCTTCATGATCGTGTAGTCTGGATTGCGGTCGCCCTGCTGTGGCAGACGAGGACGTAAAAGCAGAGTCAGGATCAATGAAAAGTGTTTTATTGATAAAAGTCTAGTAAACAACACAAAACAACCCCTGCTCACAAGGACGCCACAACAACACGTAGAACAAACAGCGGCATACAGCTCTGCCCTGACTCACACAGGTGTAATTACCTGGAGGCTAACGAGGCTCACCTGACAAGACCAAATATCAGGCGCGCCCAATCAGGGCAGATCGACAAAAACCATTCCAGCGGTGGATCTGGACTTGCTCAGAGCTCCTTATTGTGGATCTGTCTTCAAAGACCTCCCACTGTACCCAGTTAGATGCCGAGCTGAATTACTTAGATCATGAGGTCAGGGGTTATCTAGAACCTACACCCACTATTTTACACTGGCTGGTGTCAAACAACAACTAAATAATGCAGGGTCAACTTCCATTCGCATTCTGTCTTTACATTTTAAGGACAGGACAAAGAGAGAATGCATGTGTGTGAGTGAAAGAGAGGACAGCGGAGTGGTGAGGATGGAGGGAGTAGAGGAGGTGAAGGTGGAGGAGTTTAAATACTCAGAGTAATATTGAGTGTGGAAGACAGGAGAAGACGAGAGAGCAGGCAGGTAGGAATGGGTGGAGAAGAGTGACCCGTAACAGTCGGGGACCAGCAAGAGTGAAAGGGAAGGTTTACAGGACAATAGTGAGACCAGCTACGTTATACGGGTTGGAGATGGTGAAAGTGACTATTCTTGTTATTGTGAGAACACAGCACAGCACACAGTGAACCACAGTCAAATTGATCTTCTGCATTTAACCCAAAACACACACACCGTGCAGCTATGAAAGCACCTGGGGAGCAGTGATGGGGACAGTACCTTGCTCAAGGGTATTTACTGGTGAGGGGTTTGAACTCACAATCTTCCAATTCTGTGGCCACCTCCCTAACCACTAGACCACCGCTGCCCCGTTAGGCCACCTATACAGTAGTGAAACCAGCTTTGGTATATAGGTTGAAGATGGTAGCTAGAGTTAAAGATGCTGAGATTTGTGTCAGGAGGGATGAGGATGGACCCAATTAGGAACAGCTCAGATTGGACGGTTTGGTTTTGACAGCAGGTATGGACGGATCCACATCCATCTTATGTCACAGCCTTACCCAATAGCAGCTCTACGAGCCCAAATCTTTCAGCCTGAAAGTTTGACATTTCTCTCACCAGCCTTGAATCCTTGAGTGGATCCATCGTTGTCCTCCAGTCCTTCGCTTATTAAATGTTCAGTAAACAGCTTAAACAACAGTGGGGATAATGCACAACCTTGTCTTGTTCTTTGTCAATCTGGAACCTTTTTGTCCATTTATAATGATAAATTGAAAAAAGCTGGGCATGTCACGGTGTTAAGTGCTGTCACACTGCATTGAGAAGGTTGTGGGTTCTATGCCCAGTCTGGGTATGTTCTATGTGGACATGCTCTCCCTGAAAAATTCTGCATTCCTGTCCTGCCGGTAAAATGTTCCTTTGAAATCTCATCTCTGAACCTACAAAACTGGTAAAAGCTACACTTTTCCACTAAAGCCCGCTCCTCTCCCCCTCGTTACTTAATTCATGCCTAGTTTCTCCTGCAGAAGACAGAGAACAGTTTGGGATCATGAGGGACGAAAGTTCTGCAGCAGGGCTGAAAATCCCACATTGCTTTGTTTTTGTGTGTATTGTGTTTAATTAGCCTGAAAAGGAAAACAAAGCCTTCTTCCCCTGTTCCTCATCCTACTTCTACCTGTGTCCTCCTTTCCTCTGTCCAAAAAGAAAAAAAATGACTATTCTTGTCATTGGGAAACACAGCACAGCGAACAGTGAGACACAACCTCTGCATTTTACCCACACACACCGTCCAGCAGGGGGCAGCTGTTGAAAGCGCCTGGGGAGCAGTGATGGGGACGGTACCTTGCTCCAGATTGAAACCCTCGACCTTCTGATCCTGGGGCCTAGTCCCTAAACACTAGACCACCCCTGTCCCACAATTTGTGGAATCAAGTCAGTGGTGTCCCAGCTGAGCTTAGAATGGCCCACCAAACTGAAAGAAGACTGGTGGTGATTCCCAGGCAGGATGGTCCAGTTCTTTCCTGGGTGGACTGGACATTTTGTCCTCGTGTCTGTGTGGATTTCCTCCCACCGTCCAAAGACATGCTCGTCAGGTGGACTGGAGATGCTAAATTGTCTCCTAGGTGTGAGTGCGTGCGTGTCTGCCTGGTGATGGACTGGTGACCTGTCTAAATTGCGTCCTCACCTTTTGTCCTGTGAGAGCTGGGATAGACTCCGGCACCGGCTGCGCTAATGAGGACAAGCAGCTCAGAAAATAACTGAATGAGTTTTTCCTGCCGAAAAAGGGAAGCACAAGATAATAAAGTATCCAGTGGAGGTGACAAAATTTTACGTTTTCCCCATTTCATCTCTTTTTCAATAGAAATGGTTTCCTAAAAGATGGCAAAATGATAAAATGGCCACAAACAACACACACAGATTACTGCCATTAAAGGAAAGAGGAGCTGTTTGGACAAAAGTGCAGTTTCTCTTCCTCTTTGATGCCGGCGGTCAGCTTTAGAGCCTGAAATGCATTCTCATGCTGCATATCCCCGCTGGCTGACAGCGGCGGACAATGGTTTCCATTTTTACCTGACTACTTAATAGATGAGCCTATCAAACGAGAAACATTGCCCTCATCTTTTATGCAGGGACAAAAGATGCTTCGGTTGCCATTAGTACAGCCATCCCTTCAGCGGCACTCGCTCTGTCCCTGTGGTATCAATTAAAATGAACTTCAAATTGAAGTAAACGTGCATTCTTGTGAGGACGCTGCCGCTACAGCTTCAGCTGGAGCCCTTCTACTCCAGCTAATAGGCTCATGTCTCTTTCTTCCTCATGGATCACCTGTTCCTTGGTTGTATTCTACCTACTGATACTGTTTTTCCCGCCGGCCAAAGGATGCAAACTGAGTTTTTCTTGCATTTTTGGCTTTAAGACAAGATTCAAGTGGTCTATTTGTCACACACACTGTTTTATAAGTACAGCTCGCAGTGAAATGTGTCCCTGAGTTTCTCCTAAGATGGTACGATGGCATGAAATGAAAAAGCAGGGGCTCGTACTTGTAATTCGGGGCAGCGGTGGCCTAGTGGTTAGGGAGTTAGCCCCAGGATTGGAAGGTTGTGGGTTTGAATCCCAGACCGGCTTGTCCAGAGGTACTCTTGATCAAGATACTGTCCCCATCACTGCTCCCTGGGTTCTGGATATGGCTACTCTCTGCTGGATGGGGGGTGAAAAAATAAGGGGAAAATAAACACAACACAGAGATAAAGAAGGAAGATGACAATAGTGAATATAAGGCAATAAATAAGTTTGAGTCATTTGTTTTACTCTTTAAAGTGACTGGAACCTTGTTTTTGATGAAAATGGAGAAATAAACTATTGAATCGAATCAGAGAGTTTTCACAATTCCACTAATGAGACGTCTCTAAAATGAACATGTCCCTCATCAGCAGGAACGGATCTCCATCTACTTCAGGTACCTGTGGAGGAGGGAAAGAGCTGCTTCTAGATGCCGAGCAGTAAATGAGCTGCATCTTCACCTGAGACGTCGCCCGGTACCGGCACACAAACCGGACTTTTTTAAACTTGTCAGCAGATGGATCCATAGATGATGATAGATATAGATGCAAACAGCAAATTGATAGATGAATAAGATGGATGCTAGACAGACAGATAGACAGACAGATAGACAGACAGATAGAAAAAAATGTGTCCAGTCTTAATATTTTAATAGCGACTGCAGCCTAAAAAGACGACTTCAAGACGTGTCATGTTTGAATCTCCATTTTATTTGGTTTTTAATTCAGATGTGCTGCTCATCAAAGATCTCCAGGACTGACAGATTCCAAAGAGTTCCAGGAACAGGAACCGGAGAGATATTCTTGGATTTCCTCTGCTTTTCGGTCGTGAAGATAATCAACACTCCGACTGCAATCACTCAATCAAATTCCTCAGGGCCCGTGCGCTTCACACTGATTAAAATTCAATCTGCACGCAGCAAAATGGCGGCTGCAGTTATTCGATTCATTCGAATTGCTTCTTTGAACCCAAAGCAAGAGGAAAATGCCTTCGGCTCAAAACAATACGACCACTGTGCCCCGTCTCTCTTCTAGGAGCAGCTGGAAACTCTGATACAGCAAGCAGGATCAGTTCAGTCGGATAGAAATAGAGATTTCTCCTTTTCGCGCCCCACTGTTCTGATGAATGACAGTGAGCCGAGTGTGTGATTGCATATATTTTCATGCTATTAACACAAGCAGTGAGGCTGAACTTCATACCTGCATGGTGACTCAATACTCCGCAGCAAATTATCACACTCAGAGATGGAGAGCATCAGCCGGCGAATCATTTCTACTCTCTCTCTTTCTCTCTCACCACACTCAATTGGGAAGTGTCAGACCTGCTTCTAGTGGCGGCAGCCTCGGTCAAGAGAACTCACCGGCATGAATACATTCAATCTTGCCTCACAGCGAGAAGGTCCTTGTTTTTATTCCCAGGTGTGACCATCCAGGTCATTTCTGTTTGGAATGGACATGTTCTACGTCTAAAGACGTACACATGAAGTCGATCCGAGACCCTATATTGTCCCCTAGGTGTGAGCGTGTGGAAGTCTGTCGAGGGTGTCTCCACCTTTCACCCTGTGAGAGCTTGGTTAGACTCCAGTACTGCCTGCCATCCCAATAAGGACAAGCAGTTCAAAAAATGAGGTAGAGATGGTGTGAGTAATTTGGGCTGCCATGAAGGATTCCACTCAGCCTCTAGGGGGCCTCGCAGTTCTCCTCCGACATCAGCAGGGAGGCTCTAAACGACGGTCTCACGCTGCTCATCGGACCTGGTTGATCATCTGCTCTCCAGAGAATCTTATACGTGGCCTGGTGAAATTGATAATTGATCACCCAATTGAACCCGACCACAAGCTCAGCCTGCTGTTTGAAAGCGGAGAGACCTGCATCCTGTCGCCATCGATCGGCCTGTCTGGGCAGGATGACCCCGCAAGCCGCGTGGAGCCAACCAGGAGTTGACCAGAGCTACTGCATGCTTTTGGGTTTACTGCTGGACCTCTACAATCCTAAAATGAAAAGGGTCTCAGTATGAATTTGAGGGTGTGAGGGGGAGGGTGTGTGGGGTGTGTTTATTTTTGAAAGCTGTACATCAAATGCAAAATGAAAGTCAGTGATAAACCAAGTTTTGTTTTAAAACATCCTGCATATTGTTTTAGGGAGCTGATCTTTTGAGAATGGGCTTTATTATTCCAGATCAGAGCCACGCCCAGTGAAAAACACAGCCTCTGATTGGTCCACAGATTTTCAAGGCATCATGGTGACCATGTTAACAACCATTAGACCATTTAGTGTTGGGGTTTTCATTAGAAGGTTTATTTTCTCCATGACGTGACTAATGGCTGTATTTTCAGCTTCTTAAAGGGATACAATCAAACCAGACTCACTAGAACAGCACAGCGCCCCCTTCTGGGCAAAAACAAAAAATATGTCTCTTCCATTCACCATCGTCCAGGTGGGAAGGTTAAATGGAGGGTAGATTAGGCAACAAAAATTACACTCAGAGAGGAAACTCACATCCTGCAGATGAACTGAAGGAGCAGGAAGTTCAGGGAGAGGTTAAGTGGGGGTAATGAGTGGCTCTGAGGGGTTTTGGGTGATATTTGTAGAGACAGATGTGTTTACACTGGTATAAAATCTGGCTAAAATGCATTTTATAGCTTGAGTGATCAGATTTGATTTTTAAAATGTAGGACCAAAAGAGATTTACACCCAAGTGCAGGTGTGAACAGTGAACAGGAACTTATGTGACAGTGACCATAAAATTTTACTCCTAACTTTACAAAGTCCTACACGGTCTCGGTCCCGAGTGTCTCTCCGAGCTGATCTCCGGTTATGAACCTTCACGCTCTCTTAAAACACAAGATGTTGCTTTTCTAACAGTTCCAGAATTTAGAAAAGAACAACAGGGGGAGGAGCCTCTTAATTTACATTACATTTACGGCATTTAGCAGACACTCTTATCCAGTGCAACATGCATGTCCTAATTACATGTCCCAATTGTCCTAATAATTCAAACCCCCCATCTCTGGGACGGTCCTCCAGCTACTGTCCAGGACTCAGACACACTCTCAGTACTGAAGTCTCTGGGACGGTCCTCCAGCTACCGTCCGGGACTCAGACACACTCTCAGTATTTAAGTCTCTGGGACGGTCCTCCAGCTACTGTCCTGGACTCAGACACACTCTCGGTATTTAAGTCTCTGGGACGGTCCTCCAGCTACTGTCCGGGACTGGTTTAGTCCAGTTTTAGTGATGAATCTTCCTGTTAGTTAAAATTCTGTAAAGCTGCTTTGTGACACAACAGTTGTAAAAAGTGCAACATACATAAAACTGACTCGACTTTGTTTAATGTTCAGCAACTGGATGACTCTAGAACCTGAGATTTCTTGGCTGGTTTGGTTCAATTAAAACAAACCCTGATGTGAAAGGTCTGTCAGAGTGAGTGGGATCTCTGGGAACCAAACACGTGGTGGAAGTGTCTCCTCTTTGACAACCTGCTGAGGTTCCTGCAAAAAAACCCTGATTCAATACTTGCTCATTATCTCTTCACGAGCTCTGAGCAGTTTTAGAATGAACAGCCCGGTTTGTTAAACAAGGCAAATGCAGCTTTTATAAAAGACAATGTACACACACGTCTGAGTTCAAACACTTCGAATTCCATTTCTATGAAGTTTTCTCTCTCGTGTAAAAGTCTGACTGCCCTAGAATATCACCCCCAGAAGAAAACGTTCATCAATGAAGTGTTCAGATCTTCGAGGCTGGTTCAAGAAGTTCAGTGAATCTGGCACAGCGATTGTCTCCAAATGGGTGCCGTTATCTTTCCAATCAGATGTTTAAGAATTTTGGTTCGATGTAAAAAAACAACCCCAAACCAAAACAGCTGAGACAGAATGGAAATCCAAGAATGCCCATGGTTGCTCCTCAGAAACTGCTTTTGTACCAAATCAGTTTCGTTGTGCTGTGCTGTGTACTCACAATGATGAGAATAGTCACTTTCACTTTACATCTTGATTACGATCACCTGCTGTCATCACCTGTTTGAAATCACATCATTACTGAAGCCCTAAATTGCCCCGTCCCGGCTTTTTTTTTAGTGTTGCAGACCTGAAATGCAGGAACGGATTTACATCAAGTGAAATTGACAAAAACATGAAACATCTTATCGTTATCGTTTTAATCCCACATAATTTGACAAATTTATGTCCACACTGTCCTAAATTTGATTCGTGGCCGTGTCAGTGTGAACACTAAAAGTTCCAGAATTAAAATGAAACTTTTCATGTCCTTCTTTGGTTCCTTTGTATCAAAGGGAACCCAGTTCTGAGCCTTACTTTAGGCTTCATTTAGATTTCATTCATAAATTGTGAGATTTTATTCAAATCAGTGCAAAATTTCAGTTCAGCTAAAATCAAAAAGTGCTAAAATCAGTTTGATTCCCAGTCCACTGTGTGGAGTGGACATGTTTCTTCCAGGAGAACCAGGTTCCTCCCAGAATCAGAACACACACAGTGGACTGGAGATGCTGCACAGCTGGAAGAAGATCAGTTTTCACTAATAGCTACATTTATATTATTTGACACAGGAAGATTTATTCTTCATTCCTAAACCCCTTCATCTGTCAACATCTGTTGCTCAGTAACTTTGGACCCCATGGCTTGTCACGCTGCGGTGGTGCGGAGTCAGGATTATGGAGAGGGGTTTAATTACACATAACCAAACTCAGTTCTCACACAAACCAGCAAACAACGTCCACAAAGCCACACCAGACCAACAATGGACTCGCTGAGGTCTATATACCTTTAGACTAACGAGGCACACCTGGTGCCTTAACGAGGCGGCAGGTGTGTCCAATCAGGGCAGAGCGCTGTGAAACATGACATGGCTCCTGCATTGCACTATTTCTCTAATCACTGAAGCCCCTCTAATCTCCGTCTTCTTCCCTCCGTGCCCGATTTCAATCACCGTTTTGTTTGCAAAGCTTTTGGTCGACCCTAAATATCAGAATACTAGCGATGACTGACAGGAGGTTATTCTACTCTGTCAGTCTGACAGCAGTGTCGGACGAAGTTAAGCAGAAATCAATATTTTGATCAATTAACACGAACGCTGACCTTTTCCCTGAATGCTCGCACAGCGGTGGAATCTCAGCCTTTCGTTTTCTGGCTGTAATTGCGTGGCAGAGTTGAGTTGCTGTGTCTCTGCTGAGTTCGCACGGCCCATTAATAACCCTCTCCTCTTAGATCAACAACGGGAGAGTAAATTTCAGTGGATTAAGTAGGAGCTCACAAAATGGATGGCGTTCTAATAAAAGGTGTTCCTTCCAAATGGCTGGAATAAAAAAGAACATGCTGAAAGGTACGAGCATTTTATTAAGCGTAATCCTGCCAGACAGAAGTGCCGAGTAAATAGAGCGCAGGCTGAGAAAGGTAACAGCTTGCATATTCTTTTTATTATTACGTGGCATGAAGCTTGCAGGTGTAGGACATCCTCATAACGAATGTTTGCAAGGAGAAAGTATAAATTCCTTATGATTTAAGACCTTCAGACAAACGAATGAATCATTTTGCTTAATCCCGTTGGCCTCCCTCCATTTCTGAAATGCCGTGTTTTGGGGAAACTTAGTGAGTCAGACGAGTTTACAGTGCTGGTGAATGGAACCAGATGTCAAAAATGCCAAAAATGAATAAAGACGTATAATACCCCCACTTAATGTGTTCCAAAGAGATCACGAACATCAGCCCGATGGGTCTCTTAAATCAGCAGGAGCTGCTCAGCTGCAGATTCAACACTGGAGCTGTCAAGCCCTCCCCCTCCCAGGTCCACTTGCAGGTCCCGGAATCTAAACAGAGTTTGCTATACTGCCCCCTACAGGAACCAGCTCTAACTCGAAGCTAAAAACTGCCGTGTTTTCCACCGTTCACTGTCAGTAAGTCATATTGCACAAATACATCACACACTTCTGGTGCTCACATTGTTGTCTGTACTTATTTAAGTTCATTTGTGCTGAAATAAGAGAGGCAGGCCTGGGCAGATGGTTTGAGAAGAGAGTTTGTAACCGGAGGGGGTTCGATCCTCAAGACAGGTGGGAAAAAAGTGAGGAGGGAGCATTTTCCCGCTCCTGCATGCATGGCAGATGTGCTCTCGGGTCAAAACACTCACCCATAACTGCCCCCCTGTGCATTTATTACCTCCCACTGCCCCTGGTGTGTGTTCGCTGCTGGTGAGTGAAGGTTAAATACAGAGGATCCGCTCACAGCTTACTGTGCACAGAATTTCATCATTTTATCCTTCTTTACCGATTTTTACCTTTTATGTTTACTTTTATGCGTTTTATTTTCTCACACCGAACGACCCCTGTGTTTTATAACCTGCTGCACAAATCGAGCCGCCTCACCTCGGTGCTTATGGAACAAACTTAAGGTCGCTCATCGGTCGGTACATGGCACGAAGCCACATGGCTCCTTTTGCTAACTCCACCAGACGTTTTGGGACGGGTGGGGTTGGTTGGTGGTGGTTGGGGAGGGGGAGGGGGAGGGCTTGACAGCTCCAGTGTTGAATCTGCAGCTGAAATTTTCTGTAAGTGGCTGGCAGTTGAGCCGGGTTTCTTTGTGAAAGAAGTGTTCCCCTTTCTTTCAGCTGTCAGGACTCTGATTGAACAAACCCGGTCGTCTGACATGCAGTGGGCTTGGAGGGAGCAAAAATAGGAGACCCAAGACAGTGGGTGATTGATGACATGATTATGGATGCCAAGCCTTGAAGCCAGGGAGGAAATATTAATTTCAGCTTTAAATTCAGCCCATATTTACTTTGGCGGAAGGACGGAAGGAAGGAAGGAAGGAAGGAAAGGATCCAGCTGAGGATTTATTATTATCATTTACGGGAGAACCTGTTACCGTCGGAATGCACGGCACCTCCGTTTTGTGATAAAATCATTTGTTATCCCTTCCTGATTTACACACTCAGGCACTTATCACACGATGACACCAGCTTGTATGGTCCAATTACACACAATTATTTATGTTGCCAATAAAAGGCGGCAACAGATGTTTAATTTCTGTCCATGTTCGTCTTGCCCACTGTGGATAATTACCGCTCTGTGTTTTTCAGCCAGTCATCACTTCATGGGCTGTGATTAAAGCTGTTGCCGCGTGGCAACCGTGCCTTTTTTTTATCATTGATTGGTGCAATGATAGGGCAAACCACAGTTCAAAATAGTCATTATTTTTTATGTCCGCCTTGAGGCCTCATCTGTTTTGAAGCTGCAGTTGCACCACACATCAAAACTCCACTGGCAATGGAGATGATGGTCTTTATGGGCCAAACTATTGTGTGTTTTTTAGCTGACTTTTAAGAGTGTGTGTGTTCGGCTGATTGGAGCAGAAAAAGGCCTCCAGCCAGGGCCCAGGAACGATGGAGTGAGCTGGAGGTGAAGTGACGCTCTGGGAATAGAAGAGAAGAGCAGCAGCAGGCGTTCTGGTGAGGCAGCCAGGAGCAGCGTTCTGCTGAAGAGCTTTGGACACAACTGTGGCGTCACGTTCCAGAAAGGAAATGTGTGAGTTCCCTCAAAGCCAACACACAGACATGTGTGGAGCTGCAGGGAACAACTGTAAAAGTGAAATATACATAAAAAAACACTCCGATTCACTCCAGAACATGGGCAGAGTGGAAGATGGTGAAATATATTCGACTCAGATTAAAGATGTTTCTGATTCTGCACAGCGTGTGGTTTTATTCATGCTTCAGGTATGTCTACGTGTATTTTTTAGCTGAGTTGTGAGATTATAACACTCAAGATCAGTTGCCGTGGGAAACCGAATAAATGGTGTAGGAGATACATGTGCAAATCTGATGCTTGTCAAGCTTCTTCACTGAATGGAGTGTTAATCCTTCACCTAACGTGTATGAAAGGTGAGCGGGACCTGGTTTCCCTTCCTCGTTCAGATCTGCCTCCCGGAGGATTTAGTGTCCATACTGAAGTGCAAGCACATTAGTGGGTTCTTAAGGTTCCACGGACACCAGGAGTCCCTCTAATGGGGCTTTTCACCCATTGACCCACTGAAACCAGGAAGCACACAGCAGCCCAAACCGCAGACCTCACTTTATTATTATTATTATTGTAATAATAATAATAATAATTATTATTATTGTTATTATTGTAGTCCTTTTCAAAGGGGAAAACAGAAAAATAAATAGGAGCTGGAAAAAAATACTGTAAATATTCGATTAATTAACCCTTTTTACAGCCCAATTTCAACATTTCGCCCTCTTTTTTATATGAGTATAATCAAAGATTAAATTAAATTTAATTAATGAGAGGTTTTCCTACAATGCTGCAAAAGTCATCATCGGATTACAGTTGAGCAATTTACGGGTTAAAGTCTAGAACATTTTCAGATCATAATGAAGGCACAATACTAAAGAACAACAGTGGAGGACGTGTGTGTTTCAGTAAAGCTCGTTATGAAGATTTTGCATGAATGAAAGTGGATGAATTACCTAATTGAATGATGACGAATGAAGGATCAGGGTTAAACGATTAACGTAACTGTGTGTGTGTGTGTGTGTGTGTGTGTGTGTGTGTGTGTGTGTGTGTGTGTGTGTGTGTGAGTGTGTATGTATGTCCTGCTCAGGGTAAGACGAACAGAGTGCAGGACACAAGGCAGTAATGAGTGACACGGCATGCACAGATTGGACATTAGGACGTGAAGGTGAAGATAATGTTGTCTCTAATCGCTTGTTTTGGGTTGTTTTTCTCAATTAAGCGAAGGCTGGAGACAGGAGCTCCTGTAGACTTGTAGCCCAGTCGTGGGGTGTCAACAGAAAAACATGTCCCTCACAACTAAGGGGCCAGCAGGTAGTGTGTGAGAGTGCGTGTGTGTGTGTGAGAGTGTGTGTGTGTGTGTGTGTGTGTGTGTGTGTGTGTGGCCCTGCGTATGACAGCTGGCACGGCTGCAGTAGCGGCGCATTAATGATCAGCGCAGGTGAGCCTGAAGCACCGGGTTCTGCATGCTGATGACCGACGATGAATTTCTCGCGTCCAGATGCCGTGGTGTAATTGAAACCACCGTCATTGCGATGGGGTGGGTGGGGGAGGGGGAGGGGTGTGCCAGCGCATGCCCACCAGCCCCATCATTCACTCACACGGCAGTCTGAGCGGCACTGCCCTGCCAAACATGCTAAAACGTGGCGCGAGGCGGGTCGTCTGCAATAAAGCGGCGCTGGACTGGAATCTAAAGCGGCTTCAGGGGCCGCTGTGCTGTTAAAGAGCCTTATGGTCCAAAAACGTGTGTTTATTGTGGAATATTGTGGAACATGGCCTCAGATACGGGCTGGTGACTTTACTTTGATGATGGCACAAAAATATCAAAGAAACTGGAGAACTGGGGCAGCGGTGGCCTAGTGGTTCGGGCGTCGGCCACGTGATCGGAGGATCGGGGGTTCGAACCCCTTCCTGGTGGGTTGCCCTGAGGTGCCCTTGAGCAAGGTGCCGTCCCCGTCCCGCTCCCTGCGATGGGCTGGCGACCTGTCCAGGGTGCGTCCCCCGTCCTCGCCCTGCGTGCGCTGGGTTGGACTCCAGCGTGACCCTGTTTGGGACAAGCGGCAGAAAATGGAAGGATGGATGGAAACTGGAGAACAGTTCCTCAACATGAAAAATACAAGAGAGTCTGAAAGCAAAAGGAAGAAATGAGGGGCTCAAGACTTCTGCACAGTACTGTATGTAAATGAGCTGTGTTCTGATTGGTCGATCTGTGTGGGGCCTCATCCATATGGACTTCTTATCTATCTGTTGGAGTGTAGTCTGAGCAGGTGTTTATTGAAGTTGTTATTTGTAACGTCCCAAAAAGGAAATAGTAAATATACCAGTTCCTTAAGTACAGTAATGGAGTCAGTGGATTTGAGTGGAATACATGTGAAGCTCCGAGCTCTTTCATTAGGAGATTAAGCCTGACTGGAAGCAGGAGACTTTTTTCTGGATGCCAGAAGCTTCCATGGTGAGAATCAGTTACAGTTTTTGAGCACAGTTTGTTCTCGGCAGCCGTTGGACTGAAGATAAGCACCCTGACGTGCTAGATTGAGGAGAATAATTGGCAGCAGGAGATCCGACTCCCAACAAAGAGCCCAACACGAGGTTCTGAAGATCATGAGCAGGTTGGGGCTGTGTTTAATGTGATACTGAGTTTCTCTGCTCTTCATGGTATGAACACGGTGGTGTTTAGCCATCATTAACACAAGCATCTCTTGTGATGTTTATGTTTTTAGCCATGATATTTACTTTTTCTCAATGACATGCTGTAAAGGGAAGTTGTGTCTTAGTGTTTGATGGGAAGGTTGTGGGTTCTGGTCTCAGAACAGTATCCTGAGTTTTCCTTGTGCAAGGTACTGCCCCTATCACTGTCCCCCAGGGTATGCCCCTTGCTGGATGATGATTCTGGAGAACTTTTTGATGGGGGACTTAAATGGCTTCAGAGGAACATTGCAGAGATTTGTTGAGCTGCATTTCCACCTTAAAACAGTGTTTCCCCAAAATTCTCAATGTTTAAATTCAACAGGCTGCAAAGGGCCTACAGATACAATGTTCTAGATAAAGAGATTCAATATAAAAAAAAAAGAAAAAATAATCATGAAAGAAAAGAAACAGACGGTGGAGTTCAGGGTGTGTGGAGTGTGTGTCCGTGATGGAGAACTAGTAGAGACGGTGATGAAAGTGAAGCGGTGAAGTTCATGTGGATTATTTTCAGTAGATTGTTTTTATTGGAGTTGAAGTTCGAGGCTTTAATAGTCTTTAATTCTATTAATATGGAGTGAGATTCAGTTCACTTTCAGCACAGACAGACGCTCCAGACGTCCTTCAGAGGAGACACGTCTCACTCTACACTCTCAGAACACTCCTGTACTTTTACTTTACACTCTCAGTACATTCCTGTACTTTTACTTTACACTCTCAGTACATTCCTGTACTTTTACTTTACGCTCTCAGTACATTCCTGTACTTTTACTTTACGCTCTCAGTACACTCCTGTACTTTTACTTTACACTCTCAGTACATTCCTGTACTTCATCACTTGTACCAAGTAAAGTAGTTGAATCAGTACGTTTGTTTTTACCAGGTTATCTCCACTTCTTCTGGAGGAGCGTCAGCGTCCACCAGTCCACCCAAACCAGCAGGACTGCAGGACCCTGACAGAACTGTCCTTTATCAGATCACAACACAGGAGATGTGTTTTCTGGATTAACCTGTTATAATAATTCAGTATCAATAATTTAATCATGCTTGATGGTTAAACATTCATGGAGAATATGTGCACTGCGACTGTGATTTCCCTGCTGACCTTCACACCACTCTTTGTGGACATATAATGTAATTCAGTCCAGTCTTTAGGTCCCTCGACACTCTGAAAGACCGGCGCTCTGAAAGCCATTGACAGGGTGGAGAATAGACGGGGCCGAGACGCTGTTGGCCAAACCAGCGCTGAATGAGTTTCATTATCCGGCCTGTATGAATCATTTCCTGCCTCTTCAGGATTGAGGTGATCACATTAAAATTAGCAACATTTCACCACGGCCCCTCCGCAGCGGGAGGACATCGAATATTTCTGCCTTTTTAACAACTCTTCTCCATTAATATTGTCACATTATTTAAATTGCAGTGCTGTAAAACCTTTTTTTTTTTTTTTTTGGTTATTTTATAATTGCATTCTACAGTGCAGATTAAAACATTGAACTAGAAAGTAAAATGTATCTGTAGGTATTTATTTTTTTTACATAAACAAGAAAAATGATCTGCAGTCTGTTGCAGTTTTGATGTTTTGAGTCTAAATCAGCGCAAAAACGCTGCTACACATCTTGATACACAATTACTGTTTATTTGATGATTTTTACTAACTGCAGAAAAATGTAAAAATATTTGTTCAAACTTTTATTTTTTTATCTTCTTTATTTTTTTAAATTTATTTAGTTTCCATTTTTTCTTTGTAAGTTATTTATTTAATTAATATTTAGTTATTTGTTTAGAGTTTTTTATTAAAAATCCAAACATGAAAAATGTATTTCTATTAATTAAAACAAAATACATGTAAATTATATTATTATCATTTGTGTTTTTTGTAGTTATATACAAAAGGTATATATATATACACACACACACACACACACACACACACACACACACACACACACACACATATATATATATATACTCTACTCTAAAAGATTACTCTACTCTATACACACATACACACACACATATATATATATATATATATATATATGTTTTGTTTTTTTTAAAATTATTTTTAATTGTATACTGTAATTTAAAGCAGTGATGCTGAATAGATCCAGTATGTTTGGAGACCCTCTGGAGCCCCGAGCTGTAATTATGATGTTCCAAAAGATTATTTTCACTCAGGAGTCAGGAATGTGTCAATTCCTGGATAAACTTTAATGGTTAGAGCAAGGCCACTTCTCCACCCATCTTCTCCAGGAAGACTCTGCAGGATGTAGCCTCCGGATCTCCAAGGGACTGGCAGGGTTGGGTTGAGGTTCCCACTGTTCGCTTCCACATTTTAACCCATTAGAGTGAAATCACAGCGGGAAAACTCCTGTCAGAGATACATTTATTCATCGAAAAAGCTCTTGCACATGTTTCCGGTCCTACACTGAATCCTCACCACATCCAGCAGCAGATGTTTAGATAAACGCCTTCTTTTCATGCTCTAATGCTTCACGCTGTTTCTGAGCTTCGTTCTTCATCACACATTAAGACCCAGTGATTCTCACAGTGGGTCCCTGATTTAATAAATCATGTTTTTAAAGACAGGACTTTGATATTTCATTCAAAATAATAAAGCCTAACCCTCCTCGAGTCTCATCAGCATTTCAGTTTCATATCTTTCTTCTGCTTCAAGTTGCTTCTTGTATGAGCACATACATTTTAGTTCCACCAGTCAGATCTCAGTGAGAACGTGGGAGAGGGGGATCAGGCAGGGCTGCCCGTTATCTCCAGTACTGTTCG
The DNA here is from genome assembly GCA_017165825.1 of Hepsetus odoe. Lineage (NCBI taxonomy): Eukaryota > Metazoa > Chordata > Actinopteri > Characiformes > Hepsetidae > Hepsetus > Hepsetus odoe. The sequence continues at coordinate 18,489,047 of CM029391.1, forward strand.
CCTACAGAGACAGAGAGAAAACACGGAGCCTGGACTGGTGTGTCTGAAGCTCCAGGTGAGTCGTGATGTTCTGCAGGTACTTTGTGAAAACAGGAGGAAACTGCAGGATTGATGGGAATCAGTCGGTAATGTTTTTGATGTTATTTATAACATCAGAGTTTCTTAACAGGACTGGAGTTTAAACTAGAACATTGTACGTTCTTACTGCCGCTTCCCTCCGTGTGATTCATGTGGACGACGCTCTGAATGGAGAGGTGTTAGGAGAGCTTAACTGATCTCCACGTTTCTGTTAAGAAAAGTTAATGCCGGATCATTTTCTGCTCATTCAGAATAAAACATGGAGCGGTTCTGCAATCAGTTCACACTGGGAGGACATTTTAAACTCTAGCTGTGGGTTTTGTTTGCACTGTTGACTGGAATTCAGGTTCTGATCTAACAGTCCTTCACCCAGGTCTTCATCGCTGTTTGATGTTGACACTCTCTCAGCAATATTGTCACTCCATCTGGAAGTGCTTCCTCTTCTCCAAAAACTTCTTTCAGCTTAATCTAATCCTGGTGTTCCTGCCAAAATAAAGAACCATTCTCTAGGGAACCGAAAGTGGTTCCTTAGTGGCATCACTACAGTGCATCTCCTTGGGCTGTTTTGAGCAAAGATGACTCTAAAGAACCGTATCATCCATAGAAAGGCTTCCCTGCTTGGGTAATAACAGCAGGCGTTATTATTTATTTACAAACTCGGGTCCCGTGGCAGAGGATCGCCCCTTTAGCCTGAGGCGTTTCTTAGTGTGGCCCGCATGCAAAGCCATGGCCATCAAAACAAAATCTTTCACACTTTGCATCTCGACTGCATGAACTGGATTTGTTTAAAAGGGAAATGAAGGGAGGAGGTGTTAATGAAAGTTGGCAGTGAACGTCACTGTGGACCGTCCTCAAAGAAGATGTAAAACAGAAGAGAATGAAGAGATAACTTCACCACCGAGGAAATCCTGCACATCACTGATGCCTCATTACAGCAGCTAAATGTCGTCACGTATTTGAATGTGTAAGGAAACAAAGGTACACCTGAACGATTATGAGCTGCATTTGTGTTTATTGTCAGACAACATTTACAATAAGAAAATTCACTTTGTTCCAAATATGCTCTGGATCAGAGTGTCTGCTAAATCCTGTAAATGTAAACTAGCTAGAAGATTATTTGCAGTTTCTCAATGTAGTTTTCGCAGAAACTATTGGATGAATCGTAATTGAAATCAAGCCACAAAGGACGGCTTTAGGAGCCAATTCAGTCTCAGCCGTTAACCCCGACGCTCCTCCATCATTTTAATAGATGGAAAGTGAAAGTGACTATTCTTGTCATTGTGAAACACAGCACGGCACACAGAGAACCACCACGAAATTCAACCTCTGCATTTCACCCAAACAGCAGGTGGCAGCTATTGCATCCAGGGAGCAGTGACAGGGATGGTACCTTGCTCAGGGTTACTTCAGGGCAACCTACTGGTGAGGGAATCGAACCCACAATCTTACAATCTGAAGCAACTCCCTCACCACTGGACCACCACTGCCCAGAAATAACAAACTTCAGCAGAACAATCTATCTATCTATCTATCTATCTATCTATCTATCTATCTATCTATCTATCTATCTATCTATCAGGTCCAGCTCTAATGTTCAGTCTGACAAGGTCACCTTTATTTCTTATGATTCCACAGGAAAACAGTCGTCCTCGGTTCTCCCTGGACGTGTGGACGTCTGCTGTAACATTTAAGCCTCGTCTCCAGCTCCAGTTCGCAGCTGTTCAGGTTGACCTGAGTTAACCCTGTGAAGTTGCTGCTGTAGCCCATGATAATTAAAGTCATGCTGTAGTTTTATGTGAATTATTTCTGCAGAAGCTGTGGACAGAGCAGGCTTTAAACTTTCACTCGACCACATCAGGAGTCACTTTCTTCCCAGTTTGATTCAAAGTCAATGCTGAGCCATTCAAGTCCACAATCTCCTCCAGACTAAAATGTCTCTGGCATCAGGCGGCATCTCCACCACCATTTCATGTCTGGACTCAGGTGTTCGGTTCCATTCACCAACACGGAAACACAGAAAAGCTACTCTGAATGTTTAGAATTATTTTTCTCATAACTTCATTTATTTCATTCCTTAAAATGAAGTAGAAGATTTCAAAAATTACATCAGGAAACTGTAGAGATTTGACAAAAGCTTCTTCTTTTGGCTGCTCCCGTAGGTGTCTCCAAAGCAAATCATCTGTTTCCATGTCTTCCTGTCTTCTGCATCTTTACTGAGTGCCTGCATGTCCTCTCTCACCACGTCCATAAACTTCCTCTTTGGTCTTCCTCTTCTCCTCTTCTCCTCTTTCCTGGCAGCTCAATCTTCAACATCCTCCCAATATAATCCTCGTCTCTCCTCTGGACATGTCCAAACCAACCTAGTCTCACTTCTCTCAACTTGTCTCCACACCATTCGACCTGAGCTGTCCCTCTAATATACTCATCCCTAATCCTGTCCATCCTCGTCCCTCCCGACGCAAATCTCACTCTGACACCTCCAGCTCCACCGCCTGTCATTTCACCACCGTCTCCAACCCGTATAACAAAGCTGGTCTCACTACCTTCTCCAACCTGTATAACATAGCTGGTCTCTCCTGTTACTCTCTTTCACTCATTCCAATCTGCCTGTTCTCTCTTCTTCTCCTCTCTTCCACACTTGCCGTTACTCTGAACTGAATCAAAAAGGACAAAAACAGCTAAAGAGTAAAGCCAGTTGATGGGACGCCTCCATCGCTATGAGGCGGCGGCTCAGCTGAAGCGTTGAGTATCTTTACATCAGCCTCAGAAAAACTATTTAGCATTTATTTATTACCTGCTCCTCCTCCTCCTCCTCCTCCTCCACGTCTCGCTTTTCTTTTATGTCATTCCCCTCAAATAGCCGCTGTGTTTCCCGCGGTTAAAGAAACACTCTCTCTTCGCACTGAATTTATCAAGCACGTAATGCGGGAGTTTGGATTAGATGAAGTCTCAGTGTGGTGGAACCGGTGCCCTCTGGTAAGATCCTGAAGGACTAGAACAAATGTACGCATGCATAGCTAATAATCTAATTAATCTCTGCTGTTCATCAGCTCCTTTCAGAGGCACAGTGTGAGAGCGAGGATAAACCGCCACAAATTCTTGGGTTCTCCGCATGCTTTAGTAAACCCAGTGGGACTGTATTACAGAGCTTATACCTCCTAAAGCTTTGCCATGTTGTCTCGATTTGTTGGTCATGTTGTTTTCTCCCATTTTCTGAACTTGTTTCAGCGGTACTGCTCCTGTCGCTTTGTTTTTCTTTCTACAATGGGCTCCTTCAGGGGCCTTAAAGGGCCCAACTCCTGAAAAACAGTCAAAGTCTAATGTTTTGAATTTGCTGTTACTGTGACATCAAAAAAAAAATGACTCATTTGCATCTTTCCACCCATTCAGTCTACAGCAGTTTAGCCCCGCCTACTCGCACCAGTGCTATAAGTGAAAGTGACTATTTGACATTATGATCACAGTGAACCACAACTGAATACATCCTCTGTATTTTACACACACACACACACACACACACCATCCAGCAGGGGGCAGACATATCCAGCACCCGGGGAGCGGAGAGTTTGGGACGGTACCTTGATCAAGGGAAACTCAGCACAACTTGCTGGTCTGGGATTCAAGCCCAGAGCCTGATCCTGTGGTCTAGTCCCTGAACACTATAACACTGCTGCCCCAAGACTGTTTCACTCCAGTACAAGGCACAATACAGGGCAGCCAATCAGCACAGGGCTCATTTACATACATCAACGTTTAAAAGAAACAGTAGCAAAACTTGAAAAGTTGTCTTGAAAAATGCTGAAGGGATTATGAATATTTTTGGTGCATTATTTAATGAGTACAGTGTATATATAATGAGAAAGATAAACATGTAGAATTAAAGAACACAGCCATATTGGAACATATGGTACAAAATGGCATAAAAGCAATTAAACTGATATTTATAGAGAAAGGACATCACGAGTAAAGAGAATCACAAAAGCACACTACTCAAGCTCGAATTATAAGGAGCATTTCAGCCAGATCGCCTTTTAACAAGGCACAATACATGGCCAATGAGGAGCGAGCTCATTTGCATACATCAGTTTCAACCTAATACACAGAGCAACATTATGAGTGTTTCTTCTTCTTCTTCTTCTTCTTTCGGCTGCTCCCATTTAGGAGTCACCACAGCGGATCAACCGTCTCCATTTCTTCCTGTCCTCTGCATCTTCCTGCTTCAAACCTGCATGTCCTCTCTCACCACATCCATAAACCTCCTCTTTGGTCTTCCTTTTCTCCTCTTTGTCCTTCCTCTTCTCCTCTTTCCTGGCAGCTCCATCTTCAACATCCTCCTCTCGATATAAAGCAACATTCTGAGTGTTTTATAAGCATATTCATTTCTTTGTTTATCCTGGTTTTTCTTTATCTTTCCAGAATCTCAATGTCTCGTTGAGACTGCAGTGAGCTTTTTTTGGACTTAAAACCACACAAAACTTTATCAGCGTGTTTCAGCAGGAACGTAAGATTTAAAGCCCCGGCGGCCGTTAGACCACAGAAGATCGATGCCGAGGAAAAGGCTACAGAACATACAGCCATCATGAGCTTTTTACTGCGTGCACTTAACCACTCAAGCACCTTGTTATGGGTCACTACTTTTTACACACCGATCCAGCGGGACTGATGAATTCCACCGGAGAAATAATGAATCTCTCCCTCAAACAGCCAGGAGCCTGAACGGAGTGTTAAAAAGTACAAGATAAAACACACGGTCCTAAAGTCTGATTGGCTGAGTCTCGCTGTAAAGAGCGGTTGTAAAATTCTCGATACACACTCCTTGGACGGCCTCACGACAACAACCACTTCCTGTATTTGATGAGAGATGGAACCAGGCATCAGTGAATGGCTCCTCCAAAGAACCTGGTTCGGCTTATTCTCCACACCTAGGCTGCTCATCTCAGTCTAACAGGCTCCTTTATTAATAATCAGGGTTCCTGAAGGATTCTGTCCAAGTTCCAGAATAAAAATGAGCGTTTTTGCATGATTTGCCCCAGGAAGAATGTGAGAATATGGATGTGGGGACGAGGCACCAGGACCAGAAGGTTGTGGTTACGAATCCCAGACCATACGTCACCCTTAGGTCTCCTTGTGTAAGGTACCACCCCCTTCATTGCTCCCTGGGTGCTTTAAATAGGTGCCCCCTGCTGGACAGTATGTGGGTTAAATACAGAGGAAGCATTTTGTTGTATCTCACTGTGTGATAGTCACTTTCACTTCACTAAATGCTTCATCTGTATTTAACCCACACACACTGTCCAGCACATGGCAGCCATATCCAGCTCCCGGGGAGCAGTGTTGGGGATGGTACCTTGCTCAAGGGAAGCTCAGAGCAACCTTCTGGTCTGAGACATAAATCTACAACCTTCCAATTATAGGACCTCGTCACTAAACACTAGGTCACTGCTAAATAAAAAAAAAAAGTCTAATTTTTCAAAATTTCCTAATGTTCAAGTCATTCAGAGTGGGCTTGGAGGGTTTCCGTTTTGTTATATTGGTGGTAAATGGAACCAGACGTCCCAAATGTGTACATTTAATTTCTTCTCCAAACCCACCAGTGAAGCTCCACATGTCTCTGAATGTGTCTATGGGACGGTGATAACAGTAAAATGTCCCGTATGAGTTAAATAACTTCTTCATGTCCTTCCATCATGAGTTTAGCCTTTTAATCTTCTCCAAACTAAAACAACATATCAGGCATCAGGCAGCGTCTCCACCATCATTCCATGTCTGTGGAGGACATTCAGATGTTTGGTTCCATTCACCACACTGGGAACAGTTCTGGATCAGAGCGTTTCCTCCAGTGAAAGACTCTGTTTACGTCGTGCCTGGTTAATTATGCAGAAATGTTGGTGTCGCACCTCTTTAACCTCAGCAGGTCCTGTGGATTATCGCTTTAGGTAGGTTGGATCCCTTTAGTGGGGAAAAAAAGTGACAAACAGAGATAACAGCTGCTTTTTTGTGATCCACACGGTGTGTTCATGATGTACATAATGAGGCCACACCTCGAGAAGCCTATTCTTAACTCCACGGCTGCGTCTCAGACTAAGCTAACCCAAAAACGTCAGCGCCGGCAGTGGCCCAGATGAATGTTTTTTGCTGGGGAGACATGCTGGCTGTCAATAAGAGCTGAGCGCTGTGCTGAGTGACAGTTTGGCATGGATTTGCAGATAGAGGCTCTTTCTGGCTGGGATTAGCATCAGCTCCTTCCCTGAGACACTTTTGTTTGGCTAATTATCTCCACCTCTCAGCAGATAACCTGTCGGGCCGGACCAGCGTGCCAGGGATACACTGGAACTTCACCAGTCTGCTCGGCACGGGTTTTGATGATAGTGTGTTAGCAGGGCTTGGCTTTGCAACTGAAAGAAAATTCCCCATATTCCCAGTGTGGATCCTAAACCAGTGTAATGTGGCTGAATTTGGAAAACACAACCATTTTGAGGAGTCTTCCTGAAAGAAAAGGTTCCCAGGTGAACAATGCAATACAGGAGAAATATCTGAGGAACTCTGCACACTAGAGACATCCTGCACTGCTCAAAAGTCCTCCAACGGTTATTTATCGTACATTCATACATACCAGTCCAAACACAAAGAGAGTTTCATTCTAACCAGCTTTAAAGTCAATAAAGTGAAAGTGACAACCCTTGTCATTGCGAGGTCACAGCACTGCACACCATGAACCACAACGAAATTGGACCTCTGCTTTTAACCCATGCACACAAACACCGTGCAGCAGTGGGCAGCTATTGAAAGCACCCGGGGAGCAGTGACGGGGACGGTACCTTGCTCAAGGGTACCTCAGGGCAACCCACTGGGGTGGGAATCAAACCCACGATCTTCCGATGCGGGGGCTACTCCCTAACCACTAGGCCACCGCTGCCCCGGTATACTCACTACCACCACCGTTATTCTTTAGCACAGCCTCAACTCTCTGAGACCAGCTCCTTTCTTTAAGTCGTCTTCAGGAACACTTCTCCAGGCTTCTTGAAGGACGTGTCAAAGCTCTTCTTTGGACGTTGGCAGTGGTGGCCTAGTGGTTAGGGATTCGGCGCCAGAATTGGAAGATTGTGGGTTTGATTCCCTCACCAGTAGATTGCCCTGAGGTAATTCCGAGATGTAATTTCGTTGTGTTTCACTGTGTGCTGTGCTGTGTTTCACAATTACAAGAATAGCCACTTTCACTTTTGTGTTCTCTGTGGAGATGATCCCACACTGCTTCTGAACTTGCTCAGGTACAGAGACTGGACTGAAAATGAGAGACAACAACACTGTCCTTCAGGAAGATCTGGAGAACTGCTCAGGTACAGAGACTGGACTGAACAAGAGAGACAACAACACTGTCCTTCAGGAAGATCTGGAGAACTGACCCTCAACAGTACATAAAAGATACAACAAACTCTTGATCTGTGGAAGCAAACTATGAAGAAATGAAGAGCTCAAGAGTTTTGCTCTGTATTTTCTTTGATTTTTTTTTGTCCAGAATTGGGCATTTTGCCCCTCCAAGGAAGACTCAAGTGTTATTGTATCAATTTCAGAAATGTTATAGCTCGTCCCAGATCTGCCATTTTTGGAGAATTTGTAAAAGAAACCAATAAATATGAACCAAACAGTGAATGTCTCTGGGTAGTTGTTGTTAACATGGTTTTTTGCCACTGTGATGCCTTTGGTTGAGTCTGTGAACCAATCAGAGACCATGTATCTGACTGGGCGTGGCTCTGATCTGGAATAACATGATCCCATTCTCTAGTTAATATATCTTTACTATTAGGACAGCTCCCCAATTAAATAACCAAATTATCTAAACAGACTTAATAATAAACTCAGAAGACCATTAATTTAATTTTTTTATAAATAAAGAAACACAAACATACAAACAAATTTATTTATATTCACCTATTCAGCATCACCAGTACGTAACGAGCCTTGACTGCTTCCTGTATAAGGCAGAATGAAGGCAGCCAATCAGAACTGAGCTTATTTACATGTCGATGTTAAAGGAACAATGATAAGTCTGTTTAATCTTCTGTTAGAAGTTATATTAGGATTATATTAGGTCTACACATTTAGAAAAAAAGAAACGAACTTCTCACTGGGATAAACGTCCAAGGGTTCACATTAATTACCCTCATTTGGGAACATCACTCCACCATACTCCACTGCAGGGAATATTTAAGGTGGCTGACTCTCTACAACCCGTCCCGACTTTTTTGGCTACTTTAAAACATCAGGTCCCACATCTGCCCATTTTTTCCAGGAGAAACAGATTTAAGGTAGAAACACTGGACCACAAACACCTTGTGGTACTTTCTGAGGAAACATTTACAAAGTTCCTTCCATGAGGAACCAGAACTGAGCCTGTGTCTTTATTTCTATATACAGAACTTTATTTTAGGGTTCAAAACTGAGATCATTAACATGTTGGTTCTGCTCAGAATGAAGCCTTTTGTGTTTTCTTCTCTCTGAGCTCCCATTGGACGAGTCCAGTGTTTATGGAGTGGAGAACATAAAGCTATCATGAGTTTTAGGACACATACTTCTTGTCCAATGATGCATCAGAACTACACCAGTAAATTCTAATAAAGGACTTCACAAAGTGCCTGTTTCTAAAGAGCCCAAGAAAAAACTGTAACGATGGAAATTGTTAAAATAATTTAACAAACAGAAGCTGGGCTGTTGTTCTCCATGTTGGTTAATGGAGGATTCAGGTGGGTCGGAGCAAGTTGGACCAGCGAGGACAGTGGGGTCCATCTGTGTCCTCCTCCTGTCCTGGTGTGTCAGGAGGAGACGAGGGGTAATCAAGTCTGAGTGGAGCCACTTGAATGTCACTGTTTATCCCAGTGATTATAGACTCTCGACCTTTATATGATTACTCCCTCTTTCTCTCTCTCTGTCTGTCTATCTCTCTATCTCTGTCTATCTCTCTCTCTCTTTCTGTCTCTGTCTTCCCCCTCTTTCTCTTCTCTCTCTCTCTCTGTCTCTCTCTCTGTCTCTCTGTCTCTCCCACTCACCTGCATGTCTCTTTCTTTCTTTCTTTCTTTCTTTCTTTCTTTCTTTCTTTCTCTGCCCTTGCCACATGCTCTCTCTCTCTCTCTCTCTCTCTCTCTCTCTCTCTTCTCATGCTCATGCTCATGCTCTCTTCTTCTCACCCTCTTTTATGTCTCTCTCTCTCTTTCTGTCTGGTAGTGCCCTCCCCCAACACACATTTCAGTTTTCAGTTTTTCAGAAGAACAGCATTAGAAGAACGGTGTGAAAATGAAGATAATGTAAAAAATGATGATACAAGGTTGTTAAAATGGTCACACAAATCTTCAGGAATAATAAAAATAATAAGAATTGATATTTTACCTGATGTACGGAGCACTTTTCATGCGTTCAGGTCTTTGTTTTGCAACAGCTAGTCGTGTAAATAACTGCACTTGGATAAAAATGTCAAAGTGAATAATATTGTTAAAACGATCAGAGTAAGTTCTAAAGTGAAGAAAAAACATGACAGAAAGCTCTGCTAAATAAAAATAAAAATGCTTAATAAATAAAACATCCCTAAGTTAACAAAAACTGTGTGTGAAAGTAATCACCTCCTCAGCTGTTGAGTCAACCAGTCGATCAGATTAGAAGCAGAGCTTTCTGTAACATTACACTGATCACCCACAACATTAAAACCACCTGCCTAATGTTGTGTGGGACGCATTGAGGCATCAGAACATCTCTGAGGCCTGGACAAGAAGGTGTACTGAGTTATCAGGTGGGTTGAATTCTACAAGTCCCACAGATTCTGGATAGAACACCTTCTGGATGGAACACCCGGAACCTTGTCCTCAGTCGGTTTTTGTGTTTCCAGTGTGGCAGGACATCATCCTGCTGAAAGAGGACACTTGCATTAGGGGACACCATCACCATGAAGTGGGGAACCTATTCTGCAGTAACATTAGGTGTCATGTCCACATGATGCAGGACCCAGGGTTTCCCAGCAGATCATTGTCCAGAGCATCACACTGCTTTCCTTGGAGCACTTTCGGTTGATACTATCCCCTGCGTAAACCTCACAAATCTCAGAGACAATCGTCCAGCCATCCCAGTTGAGTGATATATCCCACCATCTCCCAGGTGACAGGTTCTCCTCACTTTATTGGCTGATTGGTGTCTCCAGTAAAATAACATTTCCCACTAAACCTAAAACTTAAGATGTTTTGTAAGGAAATCCTCGATTTGAGTTTCGCTGTTTGGTACCGACGTTCTCCCAGCGCAGAGCAGAGGTGAGCAGGTGCTTCTTGTCCACATCATTAGTGCACCTGGTCCACGGTCAAGAAGAGGGATGACCTCAGTCGTCCAGGGTGCCAAAGGAATTACACTGTGAGGAAAAGGATGGGCTGGATTTGTAGCCATTAACTCTCTGAGACACTCGGGGGAAAATAAACCCGCCCAGTGATCTGAGGTCCTGAATGCATAATGCAAGTGGATGTTCAAGGAAGCCTCGGTTCTGCACTAAGCTTACAGTCATGAATAAATGCATTTCATGTGACAGGATAACATTAAACAAACAGAGAACATAATCTTCCTCACACGGCGTCTTAATTCTGATGTTACATAAGTGCTTGCTTTGATCAGGTGAGTCAAAAAAAACAAGAGCTTTTGTGGAAGGCGTCGCCTGTCGTTCTCCAGCGAGCAGCATCCTGTAATGAGATATGAATATTCAAGCAAACACAATGGACCCCAGCAACTGAAAAAGACCAACTATTGTGGATGCTTCAGAACGTGGGTGTGATTCTTCATCTCTGCGTCTGGACACGTGAAGGCTGAGCTGGTTCTCACACGCTGCGGTCTGTGAGTTTGATGAAAAAAAACCCAAAAAAAGCAGTCACTAATTTTTGACTTTGAATCAACTTTGTGAAGAACATCTAAGAGAACCATACTGAGCTCACACTGACCAGACAGTGTACCATCATTCAAACTTGAGCTCTGACCACTTTGATCACATTCAGGGAAGAAGACCATCCCAAAAGTGGCAATTTCAGGCAACAGGGACTCAAAAGTTGCTTCCCAAGCTTTTCCACCTGATTCCCAGTGACGATCAAGTCAGTCCGAGTCAGTTTTATTTATGTTGGGCTTTTTACAACTGCTGCTGTTCTGAACAGAATCTGGGTCGAGCCACAAGTGAGTAAGCTGTGGAAAAACTCCCTTAAACTGCAGGAAGAAACCTTTGGAGGAACCAAGACTCAAGAGCAGAACCCGTCCTCCTCTGGTCCACACCGGATAAGGAAGTGTCTATAAATCAACAGATTCAGTGATGAGTTCCAGTAAAAGAGTCCATTAGTGTCGGTAGTTGGAAGATCAATTTACCAATAGTGGTGGTTCTGTTTGAGGGGGCGGAGCTTATGTCAATCTCAGCTCCTGCAGATCCAGCCTGATGGAGCTGATCTGAAGATCAGGTGAGTTAAACAGCTTTATTTTGAATAAAAGGTAAAACTTGTACCTAGAAGCACAACTTTTGCACAACTGTAGCTTTTCAGGTCTCTCATAGTGTGTGTGTGCTGTTTGGGTTAAGTTGCCGTGTCCCAGCAGACAGCAAGGTCCAGACTTTCTCCGACCCTCTCGGCGACATCCGACCCTTTCCATTATTGATGCTGTTCCTGGCTTGTTATGGATAATAAAAAAGACCCTTTCATCAAGCCAGCTGATTGATTTTCAATTAACTCGTCATCCCGTCCTTCGTCTCTCCGCAGTCATTAGGCTGAAGGTATGTCTTATTTACTTTTTTAGCTAGACGTCCAATTAATTTCACCACCCGGAGATGGAACCAATCCAGCTCCTGGATGAATGGCACCTCAGGAGAAAAATATTATTAATTCACCACAGACAGGAAATTAGGAGGCGAGCTTGGGATTGCTTTTTATAGGCATCACCTGTTGGCAAGAGTCATTTTTACTTTTAATCACAGAGAAAACCACTTATCATCGCCATCATCTGAACAGGCGGAGAGAGAGGTCCCGTTTAAAACAGAGAGGTCCCGTTTAAAACAGAGAGAGGTCCCGTTTAAAACAGAGAGGTCCCATTTAAAACAGAGAGGTCCCGTTTAAAACAGAGAGAGGTCCCGTTTAAAACAGAGAGAGGTCCCATTTAAAACAGGGAGAGGCCCCGTTTAAAACAGAGAGGCCCCGTTTAAAACAGAGAGGTCCCGTTTAAAACAGAGAGCAGGTCCCGTTTAAAACAGAGAGAGGTCCGGTTTAAAACAGGGAGCGGTCCCGTTTAAAACAGAGAGGTCCCGCTTAAAACAGAGAGAGGTCCGGTTTAAAACAGAGAGAGGTCCGGTTTAAAACAGGGAAAGGTCCTGTTTAAAACAGAGAGGTCCCGTTTAAAACAGAGAGAGGTCCCGTTTAAAACAGAGAGAGGTCCCGTTTAAAACAGAGAGGTCCCGCTTAAAACAGAGAGAGGCCCCATTTAAAACAGGGAGAGGCCCCGTTTAAAACAGAGAGGTCCCGTTTAAAACAGAGAGCGGTCCCGTTTAAAACAGAGAGAGGTCCCTTCTAAAACAGAGAGAGGTCCCGTTTAAAACAGAGAGAGAGCCCGTTTAAAACAGAGAGAGGTTCCGTTTAAAACAGAGAGAGGTTCCGCTTAAAACAGAGAGAGGTCCCGTTTAAAACAGAGAGGTCCCGTTTAAAACAGAGAGAGGTCCCGTTTAAAACAGAGAGAGGTCCCGTTTAAAACAGAGAGAGGTCCCGTTTAAAACAGAGAGAGGTCCCGTTTAAAACAGAGAGAGGTCCCGTTTAAAACAGAGAGAGGTCCCGTTTAAAACAGAGAGAGGTCCCGTTTAAAACAGAGAGAGGTCCCGTTTAAAACAGAGAGAGGTCCCGTTTAAAACAGAGAGAGGTCCCGTTTAAAACAGAGAGAGGTCCCGTTTAAAACAGAGAGAGGTCCCGTTTAAAACAGAGAGAGGTCCCGTTTAAAACAGAGAGAGGTCCCGTTTAAAACAGAGAGAGGTCCCGTTTAAAACAGAGAGAGGTCCCGTTTAAAACAGAGAGAGGTCCCGTTTAAAACAGAGAGAGGTCCCGTTTAAAACAGAGAGAGGTCCCGTTTAAAACAGAGAGAGGTCCCGTTTAAAACAGAGAGAGGTCCCGTTTAAAACAGAGAGAGGTCCCGTTTAAAACAGAGAGAGGTCCCGTTTAAAACAGAGAGAGGTCCCGTTTAAAACAGAGAGAGGTCCCGTTTAAAACAGAGAGAGGTCCCGTTTAAAACAGAGAGAGGTCCCGTTTAAAACAGAGAGAGGTCCCGTTTAAAACAGAGAGAGGTCCCGTTTAAAACAGAGAGAGGTCCCGTTTAAAACAGAGAGAGGTCCCGTTTAAAACAGAGAGAGGTCCCGTTTAAAACAGAGAGAGGTCCCGTTTAAAACAGAGAGAGGTCCCGTTTAAAACAGAGAGAGGTCCCGTTTAAAACAGAGAGAGGTCCCGTTTAAAACAGAGAGAGGTCCCGTTTAAAACAGAGAGAGGTCCCGTTTAAAACAGAGAGAGGTCCCGTTTAAAACAGAGAGAGGTCCCGTTTAAAACAGAGAGAGGTCCCGTTTAAAACAGAGAGAGGTCCCGTTTAAAACAGAGAGAGGTCCCGTTTAAAACAGAGAGAGGTCCCGTTTAAAACAGAGAGAGGTCCCGTTTAAAACAGAGAGAGGTCCCGTTTAAAACAGAGAGAGGTCCCGTTTAAAACAGAGAGAGGTCCCGTTTAAAACAGAGAGAGGTCCCGTTTAAAACAGAGAGAGGTCCCGTTTAAAACAGAGAGAGGTCCCGTTTAAAACAGAGAGAGGTCCCGTTTAAAACAGAGAGAGGTCCCGTTTAAAACAGAGAGAGGTCCCGTTTAAAACAGAGAGAGGTCCCGTTTAAAACAGAGAGAGGTCCCGTTTAAAACAGAGAGAGGTCCCGTTTAAAACAGAGAGAGGTCCCGTTTAAAACAGAGAGAGGTCCCGTTTAAAACAGAGAGAGGTCCCGTTTAAAACAGAGAGAGGTCCCGTTTAAAACAGAGAGAGGTCCCGTTTAAAACAGAGAGAGGTCCCGTTTAAAACAGAGAGAGGTCCCGTTTAAAACAGAGAGAGGTCCCGTTTAAAACAGAGAGAGGTCCCGTTTAAAACAGAGAGGTCCCGCTTAAAACAGAGAGAGGCCCCATTTAAAACAGGGAGAGGCCCCGTTTAAAACAGAGAGGTCCCGTTTAAAACAGAGAGCGGTCCCGTTTAAAACAGAGAGAGGTCCCTTCTAAAACAGAGAGAGGTCCCGTTTAAAACAGAGAGAGAGCCCGTTTAAAACAGAGAGAGGTACCATTTAAAACAGAGAGAGGTCCCGTTTAAAACAGAGAGAGAGCCCGTTTAAAACAGAGAGAGGTACCATTTAAAACAGAGAGAGAGCCCGTTTAAAACAGAGAGAGGTACCATTTAAAACAGAGAGAGGTTCCGTTTAAAACAGAGAGAGGTCCCGTTTAAAACAGAGAGGTCCCGTTTAAAACAGAGAGAGGTCCCGTTTAAAACAGAGAGAGCTCCCGTTTAAAACAGAAAGGTCCTGTTTAAAACAGAGAGAGGTCCCGTTTAAAACAGAGAGAGGTCCCGTTTAAAACAGAGAGAGGTCCCGCTTAAAACAGAGAGAGGTCCCGCTTAAAACAGAAAGGTCCCGTTTAAAACAGAGAGAGGTCCCGTTTAAAACAGAGAGAGGTCCCGTTTAAAACAGACAGAGGTCCTGTCTAAAACAGAGAGAGGTCCCATTTAAAACAGAGAGAGGTCCCGTTTAAAGATAACAGATGGATAGAGTTTCTTGTACAATAAATAAAAAAAAATGAAGTGAAAAATGAAAAATGAAAATTCAAGATTTTAAATTTTTAGATGAATAATTTTAGATGCACTACTTTCCTGGGGGCTCTTATTTTGGGATGCAGTTGAGAATCTCTTTGAATCTCCTGAGAATTAAATTTGTTTATCTCCAAACTGGAGGAACACCAGGGTTTAAAGAATCCTGAACAGAACCAGTTGAAGAACCGGTTCCCCGTTGGTGGAAAAAGATGGTGAGACAACAGCACCAACTAGCTCAGGATTATCAAACCAAGTGAAAGTGACTTAATTATTGTGAACACATTGAACCACAACCAAACACATCCACTGTATTTAACACACACACACACACAGCAGGGGGCAGTCATATCCAGGACTCAGGTAGCAGTGATGGGGGCAGTACCTTGTTCAAGGTAACCTCAGGTCTGCTAGTTTGGGACTCAAACCCTTCTGGGGCCTGATACTTTAACACTAGACCACCACTGCCCCAATAAGAGGAGCTGATTAGATGATCGGTTGTGTAACCAACGGTGACAGTCCTGACCTTCTCAGCATGTGGCTTTTGTGTGGTTTTGCTGCTGGAGATCCATCCGGAGAGACGCTGGCAGTGACTATTTTTACCCGAGTGTGGAGGAAATGGCAGCGAGCGTTGATGCATCTCTGCATCTCTGTAATGTCCGGAGGTCAGGACGACCTCCCAGGTTGATTCCTCTGTAATGGCCACACGATGAAGGTCCGTCCCAGGTCGGCCCGCTGCAGCAGGGGGTGAGCGTTTCCCAGGGCCAGCTGGAGGAAAAAATACAGTAATGGTGACAGGTTCAGTGAGGCGTGGCCATCGAATGGCTTTATCCTCGGGACCAAGAGGTGGAACGTCCACAAAAAAATAAAAAAAACCAAAAACAACAAAGCAGGGAAGGGGAGGTGTTTCTTCTGCAGAAAAAAAATGTTCAAAAATAAGCATTTTTGTGAATCACGTTTGATTAATCGCTCTGCCGAACATCGCGGGAGGAGGTGAGAATATTTTTAACATCCTGTTTGTTAACTTTTATATTGTTTGATGTAATGTTTTATATTTGTTTTATGTTTGTTTAATGTTTTATATTTAAATTTGTGTTAAAAACAAATATAGATATTAAAAACTTAAAAACATTTTATTTTGGAACATTTTAATTCTCTTCATATCATTTTATTTTATTAACTTTCCGGTGATCATAATCATTGACTTTGTGTAATATTTTTTTTTTCTTCTTCACTTGTCTTTTATTATGATAACTCCTCGTCGACATTCTTCTCAACTGAGGCTTAATTAGTTCCATTTTAAATCCCACTTTCTCATCAGGAGTTAGCCTTCTTGTCAATTTTGCCGAATTCAGAAGCTCACTGGGCACAAATCCAAGACAGGACCTTCTCAGAATTCCTTGAACCAACCCTCTGTGTTCTCCAGGTGCATTTCATTCCTTTATCTTCGTAGGGAATCACCTTGTTGGTGCAAAAATACCATCTTCTGCTGATCAGATCTTCTGATCTTTGTCAGATTGAGTCCATTAAATGAAGGAAACTTTAACAAATGTTTTAGTGCTCCAGGCTGCAAAGTGCCTTAAGATGCAAAGTTATTGGTAAAGGGCTTCCAATCACTCGGCGTTCAGCACCAGCAGTAAACCAATCACAGTCTGAAGTTATTCAGAGGAAAAAATCAACAAAATGATCAAATAATGTTCATTTCTGGACATTTTCCCCAAGAATGAGTTTCTGTCTGTAGAGAAAAATAGCAAACAAAGCTGTTCCTGCTTTGATTTTTGTGTGTTCAGCTGATCTCTGAGGATAAAATCCTTGGTCGCTTAGTAAACAGCATAAAGAGGTTTAGTTTGTAAGTTGCATGTAAATTTGATGGTTTTGTCCTCGGGAACACACACAAAAACACACACACACACACACACACGCACACACACACACACAGAGGAAAACTGCAGACCGAGGCCGTGAAAATGTTTTATGGATTCCCACCATCCCAACACACAACCACACTCTCCAGGTGGTCCTCGCGGTCCAGGTTTAGAATACACTTCTTCCTGGCTGAGTTCATCTGCAGATTCAGCTCCACTCAGCTGTGCATCTCAGGACAGCGTCCACCGTTTCCACATCATCACACACCGTCTCCGCCGCACCAGGCCGAGCGCTCACGCCCGTCCCCCGAAGATTACCGCGAATAATAAAGAAAGAAAGAAAAAAATCTGACCTTCTTTGTGATAAAGCAGACCTGACTGTTTATTTGCTTACAGTGCCAAGAAAAAAAGTAATTGCTCCCCCTTGATGTCCTCTGTTCTGGCATGTTTGTCACACTGAATGGTTTCAGGTGCTCTGGTCCTGGTGATTTTCCAGCTCCTGGTTCAGCTCACCTGTCAGCCAGGTCTGGGACGAGTGTATGATCAGGACAGAATTTAAACCTGGTCTTCTAGAACTGGGGCGGCAGTGGCCTAGAGGTTAGGGGGTTGGCTCTGGATTGGAAGATTTTGGGTTCCCTCACTAGTAGGTTGTCCTGAGGTCCCCTTGAGCAAGGTACCGTCCCCGTCACTGCTCCCCGGAGCTTTCAATAGCCGCCCCCATGCTGCACGTGTGGTTGTTGGTGAAACGCAGAGGTTGAATTTTGTTGTGTTGTGCTGTGTTGTGTTTCACAATGACAAGGGCAGTCACTTTCACTTTCACGTTTTTGATGCAAAATGTTAAAGAAAGGAGAATCTCTTGCTCATTTTCTGAGCCGCTTGTCCTGATTACAGTCGCAGGGCAGTGCTGGTGTCTATCCCAGCTCTCACAGGGCAAAAGGTGGGGACACCTGGACAGGTCACCAATCCAATCACATACACACACACACACACACACACACACACACACGCATTGTTCATCAGTTAATTTATAGACCTCTCTTTGCAGAACGGCTTTAGTTCAGACACGTTAGAGGACTTGACTGCACAGAACCATAACTTCATTCCATTTAAAACGTTCAGACCTGGTTCTTCAGCTGCTTGTTGACGACGACTGCTGTAAAAATGTGCTTTAGAAATTGATTTAAATTCTGTCCAGGCTCAGAATCAGCAAACACCGTCGCACTACCGCCGCCATGTTTCGATTGCTTTGGTGTAAATGCTGTTTTATTTCTATACATTCCAGAATCTTTCTGTTCTTCAAGGTTAGCAGTGTATTTTTAGCCTTGCAGACCATGGATCCCTTTCTTGCCTGGTTTCTTCTTAAAGGTTGGATTTTGAAAGCTGAGATAATCTAAAATGTCTGCAGTTATGTAGCTGTTTGTCTGGGTTTATTTCGGACTTCCTGGATCAATCATCACTAAAAGGAATTTTGGTAGGCTGGCCACTTCTGGGAGGATGAAGTGTTGTCTTTTCAGTTTGCAGAAGATTCCCTCAGAACGGTTGTTGTAACTCTTTCCAGACTGATAAACTGTAATATCCTTTCTTTTCCATCTCTTCCAAAATTTCTTGTCATAGTAGAAGGGTGTTCTGCTCTTTCGAGAACTTTTAGCCTCTTCCTGCTGCAGGAAAGGCTCTGTTTACGTGATATTTAGATTCACGTCTGGCAGTAATCAGACCTGTTTGGTCTAATTGATACCAATTATCATCTAAACTTCATTAGCTGATTGAGTAACCAAGGGGACTTTCACACAAGGCCGAGGGCTGTTGGATAACAACGATTTGTTTCCATTGTTTAACCTTTACTTTGACTTTGATTTGATTGCGCACAGTATGAGCCCCATATGTTTGGAATTGTGTTAATAAACACCGTTCCTGCTTTTCAGGCCTGTAACACCATCCACAATGGACAATTTAGGGCTCGTAATGAAGATAAAAATAAAAATAACGATGTGTTTCAAACAGATGATGTGATTGTAATCCTAATTAAAAAAAAGACAGTTGCCAAGCGAGATTCTGAGGAGCAAAGATGGGCAGATGATCTCCAGTTTGCTGATAAATGCCTGAGAAAATGAAAGTGGCTATAAGTGACTCCAGTGGTGGGGACCATCAGGACAACCTACTGGTCTGGGATTTGAACCCATGACCTTCTGACTCTAGAATCCCTAAACACTACAGTGAAAAAGTGAAAGTGACAACCCTTGTCATTGCGAGGTCACAGCACTGCACACCATGAACCACAACGAAATTGGACCTCTGCTTTTAACCCATGCACACAAACACCGTGCAGCAGTGGGCAGCTATTGAAAGCGCCCGGGGAGCAGTGACGGGGACAGTACCTTGCTCAGGGGTACCTCAGGGCAACCTACTTGCGAGGGAATCAAACCCACAATCTTCCGATGCAGGGCCAACTCTCTAAACACTAGACCACCACTGCCACTAGATCTTTCTTCCTTTGGCTGCTCCTGCTAGGTGTCTCCATAGTGGATCATCTCCATGTCTTTCTGTCCTCTTTCACAATGACCCCCTGCATGTCCTCTCTCACCACATCCATGAACTCCTCTTTGTCTCTTCCACTAATCCTCTTTCTGGCAGCTTCATCCTCAACATCCTTCTCGTCTCTCCTCTGGACGTGTCCAAACCAACACAGTCTCGCTTCTCCCACTTTGTCTCCAAAGCGTCCAACCTGAGCTGATCATGTCCATCCTCATCCCTCCAAACCCAAATCTCAGCATCCCAGGGTAAGCTCCACCATTTCATCAGTGCCTTTGTCTCAAACACATATAGCATAGCTGGTCTCACTACCATCCTTTAAAACTTTCCTTTCACTCTTGCTGATACTCGTCATATGATAATGTTTGTATTATATATATTTATTTATTATAAAAATGGTGATTTTGGACATTTGCAGGTAATGCATATTTTGTAAAAATATCTCCACAAGCTGCAGAAAGTCCACAATCCACTTCTTTCACTTTCTGAAGCTGCAGCTTTAACCTTTTCTGCCTCCCCCGCCTGAGATGTGAATTGTTCGCACTGTCTCAGATTACAGGGTGGCTGGGACTCAGACTTTAGCGGTGACAGGCCTGCAGACTCGTCGCTAATTATACATTCAGCACGAGCGGCGGCTCATATCAGCCCAACCGGGGCTTTCATATGAAGGCTGTTCTGAAGCTCCAGCACTAATTTAAAGCTCTGAAAAAGAGGGGTGACCAGCAGTCTGGATGAAGGGGGTCTCACACTTCTGATAACCTCTGTTTGACCTGCTGTTGGAAGGGGCGACGAGAGCGGAACTGGCTTATGTTTTTATAACTTTGTACCACAAAAGGTTCCTTCATTTTTGGGCCTGTTGATCCAATTTGGTCCCGAAAATCCCACAACATTAGAGCCCACTGGTTCTTTTCCTCCCTAAGAGGGATGAAAAGAATGAGAGACTTTCTCAGAGTTGGAAGTTCTGCTACTCAAACTGCCAGAGCTTCTAGTCCACACTTTTGCATCTTATTTTAGGGAAAACCTTGTAACTCCTCTATTTGTAACTTATTACAACAAACCACTGGTGTTACATTAAGAGATTCTGTTTGCTAATGAGGAAACTAATCCAGAACCATTCTATTCGTTATATCCAAATAATGGAACTTTATTTTATAGACTCGGCTTGTCATGATGCTGTAAACCCAATCACACGGTTTTCTCTTGCAGTGCATCATGGGGGCTGCTGGGATTGTTGTTTACGTGACATTACATTGTTACACTCTATTGTTATGCTGTCGTGCGTCTGTGCCACCAATCGGGGGAAGGTGACCTAAACAGCCTGATTGTGGATGGGGCGTCAAAACTTTAGCAAACTCTTGTTTTCGGTTTCTGATCAACTCTCAGCAATATAAGAAAGTAACGTGAAAGTGAAGTTGACTATTAGCCACTGTGAACACAGTAAACTACACCAAAGCTCTGTATTTAACACACACACAACCACCGTCCAGCAGGGGGCAGCTTTTGAAAGTGCCCGGGGAGCAGTGATGGGGACAGTACTTATGTCACAACTGAGTACAACCTTAAACCAGATAACATTTTTGTTGATTTTTCATTTGTACGTTTGTGCACAACTTCAATTTACTCAAATGTTACATTTTTTCAAAAAATTGTATGTAAATTTTTATTATTTTTCAAAATTATTAATAAAATAAATGCATTGCTTTTCTTGCAGCTTCTTAAAAATAAAATGATACTCATTTATATGTGTAATTAAACCTAAAAATAGAATTACATCCCATTCATGCATTTTAGGAAACAAAGTTTAATTTTAACATCAAAAAGATACATTTTGCCTGTTAAATAAACTTAAAAAAAAAAAGATTGTACTCATTTCTATGTATAATTTAAGCCGGTATCATTAAACCGAAAGTAAATGTGTGTGATGGAACGTTCCCAGCAGCGTCTGTGGTCTTAAACTGTAAAATACTTTTATCTGCCGTTGTTTTCTCTGCTGTGATGAAGGTCAGTTTTGAGGGTTACGCTCTCTGCCACGTGAAGCAGGAACCATCTCAGGAGCTTTGGGAATGAATGTCACCCACATTCCAGAGTGTTTAGTCTGCATGGGAGAGTTAAAAGTGTAGAATAACATATTTTGGGGAAAAAAATTTCCCCCCGAGTTGAAGTAAATGTCAGTTGCCTCCTTCCAGCCGCGCTGGACTCGCCTCCCATTTCCATTTTTCCACAGACTGACAGCTCGGCCTGTTTTAGTTGGAAAAGTTCCCGGTGGAACAACATTGGGTCTCATATTCGTCAGGAAATGGCAGCAGCTGAATTCTATTAAAGGAAATTGTGGAGTTTCAAATGAACAATCCGGCGTTGTCAGGCACAATCCCGCGTCTCCGGCGAGGCCGTAATGATAAAATATAAAATATGAAGCGCCGTGTTACCTCTCATAGCTCCGCTTTGTAATGGCCCAGGAAGACGGGGCTGGAAAAGACCCAGGCGGGGGCGTCTCAGGGAGCCTATAAAAAGCCCCAGACGATGTCAGGCAGGACAATAAGGCTTTTGAGGGCTTTTACGGGCGCATATGTGGGCCGACCCTGAAAACACCCTCTGTTTCTCCTCACTGCAATAAATGCCTCCCACGGGATTATTTGTTTACCCTACAGGTCTGTAGGTTTACAGGCCGCGAACTCTGACCCTCGTACCCGCTTTAATTAGGGCCCCTCGGCCGAGACGAAGACTTCCAGCACGGCCTTGAGAGAAAGTAAGAGGTGGAGGTTAAAGGGCACCGAACACTGAATACCGTTCAGTAAATAAAGGAGTTCGTAAACATTTAAAACAATGAACCATTCACACAGTTAGTCCCAGCTTCGAAAACATGCCAAGAGAAGAAACTGTCTCTTTGTGATGTCACAAAAATCATTGCATTTACACAGACACCCATTTTAGCTTCCTGCAGTTTAGCTCCACCCATTTCCTTTAAAAAAGGATAGTTATAATCATATCTCTTTGTGATGTCACAACAAATCAGTGCATTTATGTATCAAAACCCATTACAGTTTACTGCAGTTTAGCCCTCCAATCAGATCAGAGTTCATTTACATAAAACAAACAACATACACACTAAGGATCTTTGTTGTCTCTCGCTCGTCTGCGTCTCATCTCACACTTCTTTCCTGTTGTTTATTGTCTCCTGGAGCTCCAGCCTTGGAAATGTCTTTCTCTTCTCTTCATTGATTTCTAAAAGGCATCCAAAGTGCCTGACCCTGATTTTGACTTCTCACCGGTGAACAGCTCCAAGAGGAAACTTTCTTCGGCTGTTGATTCCTGAAAGGTGGCGTGGAGCAGAGTGTTGGGGAGGGTGTCTAGCAGGTCCCTAATAGAGAATGATTTATTGAATGGCTCTGCCTGCTGTTGGCCCACGGCCTGTGTCCTAATCGGGCACCTGGTGCTGCTCGGGAAAAGTTAATATGATATAAATTGATAGTGTGGCAGAGGCCATGGCGATGCGGGAGAGGCCGAATGGACCGGTGCCAGGATCCCTGTGGGGAAGGAGCCAGATGCTCTGGGAGGCTGAGAGTGAAGCAAGAGAGCAAGGAGGTGACAGGTAGACCTCACCTGAAGCACTAAAGGCCAGAATTGATCTGTCTGAGTTTCCATTTCCTGCTAAAAACACACGGTTCTGCCTTGAAAGCAACACACTGAAGGGAATGCTAACCGACATCTGGGCTCAACCTGACTCTCTCAGAGTTGGCTGGCAAAGAAGCCATGATGGAAACTCCCAGCTTGTGCTTTTACTCACTGGCCATTTTATTAGAAACAGCTACCTTGTACTAACTGCACAGTTTATTGGAAAGCTATCCTGCATTCACTCAGGAGGGAAGGTTTCTGATAAAGTGGCCAGGTCAGTAAGTAGCAAGTTTAAAAAATTCAAAATAATTCAAATGAATGATACAGATAACAAGATCAATCATTAAGCAAACACTTCTGTTCCCTCAGGACAGAGTCCGTGTCCAGATGTGTCCATGTGTGAAGAGAGCAGGTCATGAGTGGGAGTGTAGATGTGACTGGAGTCAAAACAAACATCGAAGATGAAGGTCGTTTAGATGAAGAATGAATGAAAATGTCTCTTAGCTGAGACGAGATTTAAGGGCTTTGATTCAGAACTAAAATCATCGAGGAATGACGAGAGTCTCTGTTTACGAATAAAGCAGGAAGTGACATCATGTCCCGCCTCCTGCATACTCTACCCAGATGCCACCCCTCACCTAAACCACTTGGAGCATTTCCAGCAGGGGCGAATGTGTCCTACTCATAAAACCTTCCTCTATGTGAAAAGGGGGACGCCTGAAAATGTCCACATTCTACCACACTGTCCAGAGTGCATCGGTGCTTCAGTGGTCGAATTCTCAGCTGCCATACGGCGAGCCGGGTTCGATTCCTGGCCAATGCAGTGATTTAAGCACCTGATCTGAGCTTTAAGCTTGGAAGTGAAAACGATGAAACGATGACACTCCATGTGCTCCTTCACTTTCACCCTGAGATACTACACGTACACCAGGGGCGAGAGGAACAGTCTGGGGTGAGAGAGAGCGATCAGGGTGTGATTCGGGGTTTCCCAGTGACCTGCCGGAGATATTCCCAACCGGAAAACTGTCCTTTATTTATGGAATTCTGAAAAAAACAGTGAAAGAGCTTTTCTGTTCTGTCCTTTTCAGGAGAGAGAGAGAGAGAGAGAGAGAGAGAGAGAGAGAGAGAGAGAGAGAG
>CM029391.1:18516074-18573574 GCA_017165825.1 Hepsetus odoe
AAGAAGAAGAAGAAGAAGAAGAAGAAGAAGAAGAAGAAGAAGAAGAAGAAGAAGAAGAAGAAGAAGAAAAAGTTTATAATTGTACTGTTAATGAGAAAGTAATCTACATCTTCAGCAGCTGAAGATCAGACTTTGAAGCGTCTCGGCTGATCGACTGTATTCCAGGAGCAAATGTGGAAATGTGTTTTCTGCCCAGGGGTGGTCTTGTGTTTGGAGACCAGGATCCAGGATCTGGAGGTTGTGGGTTTGAAACCAGGACCAATAGGTTGCCCTAAGTTTGCCTTGAACAAGGTACCGTCCCCATCTCTGCTCCCCGAGGTCTGGATATGGCTGCTGGATGGTCAGATTTTCTTGTGGTTCACTGTTTGCTTTGTTACCAAATAATCACTTTCACTTGACATTCGGATTCCAGTATCAGCTATGAAGGAAAATAAAATCGTCATTATGACGTCTTTTCTCAATTCTCTAATAAAAAATGATAATGGATGTTTAGAATTTTTTTATATTGTTACATCATTATTTTATATTTCTATATTTTATATTCCACATTCTGACATTGACAATATTTGACACTATAATGAAAGTGAAAAAGTGAAATGGTGGAGATTTCTAATAAAGTGGAAACACAGTTTAGGTGTTTCTAATAAAGTTGCCATTCAAAGCACAAGGTGGGTGTTTCCAATAAAGTGGCCATTCTGTGGACGTACAAGGTGGGCGTTTCTAAAAAAGCCAATTATTTAATCTCTCATTTCTCTGTAAGGCAGTGATGTGTGTGATTCGGATTAGTGTGTCCATAACTCGTCCAGCTGGCAGAAGGTGATTGGTCAGAGAGTCCTCCCAGGATGTTGTTTCTGCCTTACAGGAAGTGCAAGGTCAGGACTGAGCTCCAGTCGATTGTTCCACTCGTGTTGGCTGATGAATCCTGACGTTTGATGGGACGTGAGGCGGCCTGGTCTCCAGGATGAGTGCACTTCACCGTAACCCGTTCTGTGACCATTCAAGGAGAACAAACCTCTACAGTCCACAGCCTCGGAAAACCCTGTCCGACCGTAAGGCTATTCAAACCGAAGGACTCGGCGGAATATTGCATCAGTCACCGCGAAAAGGGTCTAATTTATCTCTAAACCTAAAGTGAGCAAAATGGAAATCTCTTCTGAATTTACTGGAACATTTTCTCATTTGTGTAGTTCAAAATATAGTATTTTAATAAAGTATATATATATATGGCTGTATATATAATGTCAATGTGTCAAATCAAAGCTCATATTTAAAACTAAAACGCTCTTTCTGTTGAAGACAGTTCAACATAGTTTCATTAGTAAGTGTTTTCTAGTTCTTTTCAGATCACTAAACCATCCTTGTGTCCATTTTGATGTCCTTAAAGCTCATTTATGCTGCTCAGGGACTTTACTCTGGCACCGGGGGTGTTGTTGGAACCTAATTGCGTAGCCAGGGATCTTGTGCTCAACTTTATTAGGCATAAACAAAAAACTCGAGAACCATAGGAACCCAGGAAGTCCACAAACAAACACAAAAGCACAAAATCCAGAATCCCAAAGAAATCCAAAAAGCCCGAAGAATCCAAGAAACCAAAAAATGACCGACCCTCTGCTCTGATTCATTGGGGCTTATAAAGCCTGCCCAGATGAGGCACATCTGCTGCCCAAGTTCCTCAGTCAGTTCCTGAGCAGTGTTTGTGTGAGGGAGTGTTGTCCTGCTGAAAGAGGACACTGCCATTAGTGGACACCGTTAGCATGAAGGGGGAACTTGGCCTGCATTGATGTTTAAATGTCAAAGTAACATCCACATGAATGCAGGACCCAAGGTTTCCTAGCAGATCATTGTCCAGAGCATCATGTTAGCTACCATAATGCATCCTGGTGTCTCAACTCCAGGTAAGGACACACACCCAGTCGTCCACATGATGGAAAAGAGAACATGATCCAGGGTTAGAACCAGCCCAGCTTCTTCCATCACTCCATGGTCCAGTTTTGATGTCCATTGTAGGAACTTTCGGTGCTGGACAAGGGACAGTATGGACACCGACTGGTCTCCAGCTCCATATTCAGCTGTACTGTGTCTTCTGACATCTTTCTATCATAAAAAGCAACTGCTGTTTTAAAAAAACTAAAAGGGATTGCAGATGTCAGGTCTCTCCCAGAACCACAGAATCTTCAGTCTGGATTTCTATTGTGGATGCGGCGCTCTGTAGTACAGATCTGTTCTTTCCTTCTTTTACTTTTTTTCCATTGTTGGACAAATGTACTCTTTTGTTCTCGTCGTTTCACAAGAGAGTTCTTTATACTCTCTCTCTCTCTCTCTCTCTCTCTCTCTCTCTCTCTCTCTCTCTCTGGTAGACAGAGGTTATTGTGCAGCTGCTGTACGCTCTACCTGTTCCAGGACCTGCTCATGTCACCCTGTCCTCTCCCCCTGAGACTCGAACAAAACGAGGGGGAAATCACTGCGGAAAAATCCCAAAAAACACTTCACTAGTCATATTTATTGAAGCAGAGAGAAGTGAGGTTTATTCACAGACAGAAGGGGGACAAGAAGAGAAGATTGCAGGGAGTTTACAAGAATGAAATGCTGAAAAACATGTGGAGACGCTGTGGGACGCTGTCCTTCACTGAAGATGACTGTGTGTGTGGTGTTTTTGCCTAAACGGAAGGCAGGACGCACCAGATGTGAAAGTCTCAGGAGCCATTTGCATGCATTCAGCCCTCGGGTTACGTACACAACCAGTGCAAAAGCTTAAATACACAGTTTATGGGACAGTTTCATGGGATCATCTTTAAAAAGTGGGTCTAAATTTGCAGGTGAGTCTCAAAAGACGTTGAGCTTCAAACCAGCTCGACAGCTTCAGGCTGAATCCAGAGGTGATCCGTGTACCTGAAACTGCAACTTGTTCAGCCATTAAAATGTATCTTGGGTGGACCGATCTGAGTCCAGGTCAACACACCCAAGACGCGTTGAGGTCACACTGAGGTCCAATCACTTAGAACTGGGCCAAAGTGGAGAACCTCCTGGTTGTGTTGTGTAGCTGAGTTCTGCTGGAAATATTCCCCACTTCATTTGCCAACTCCATCATACTAAAACCTTAACAATCTAGAACGCACCAAAGATCAGACCCAGGCTGTGTCTGAATACTTATGAAACTTCCTTTCCTGTCTGTTCGCTCTCATTTGACCTGATCTGTAGCTCGTAGCTCCTTAAATGTGCTTTGTTTTGAATTAATCCTCCTGTCTCTCTGTTCTGTGTGAAAGTGAGACAGTAGTTCAGTGATTTGTGTACAGACACATGTAACTCCAGTCTAAACACAAAGAGAGTTTCATTCTAACCAGCTTTAAAGTCAATATTCACCACCGCGATTCTTCAGCACAGCCTCAACTCTCTTAGACCAGCTCCTTTCTTTAAGTTTAAGAACACCTCTCCAGGCTTCTTGATGGACATCCCAAAGATTTTCTTTGGATGTCGGCTGTTTTGTTTTCCATTCTCTGTGGAGATGATCCCACACTGCTTCTGAAACTGCTCAGGTACAGAGACTGGACTGAGAATGAGAGACAACAACACTGTCCTTCAGGAAGATCTGGAGAACTGCTCAGGTACAGAGACTAGACTGAACATGAGAGACAACAACACTGTCCTTCAGGAAGATCTGGAGAACTTATCCTCAACAGCACATAAAAGATACAAGAAGGTCTGAAACTTTGGAAGCAAAATAGAGACTCTAGGCTTTTGCTCAGGACTGTTTACTCGTAGAACGACTAGCATTAGGATCCATCTGTCAGAACCAACAAAGTGGATCATAAAGGAAGTTAGGATAAGTCTGTACTGGGAGAATGATTGATTATTGACTTATTGACACACGGTGATGGTCACTGTCTCCTGCTATCTATAATGCGTCTCTGCAAATGAAAATAATGTGTTAACTTGCAAATCGAGCAGGAAGTGAGAGCCAATAGAACCTGAAATGCTGGTGGAGATGTTTGTAAAAGCAGGGTGAAGTGAGTTTTCTGGATCAGCCGAAGGGCAGGTTAATGAAGATTTTTTAATACCTTGTGTGTCTCCTCTCTCCTAAACAGAGATTTGTCCAGGCTTTTGTCACATCTTGGAGTTTGGCGGAGGGGAAATCTCAAATGGCTGCCCAGGAGCAATGAAATTCACAGTTATTATACAGGAAGCTGTGAGTTCAGTCAGAGGGCGACGTGGCTCCAGCCTCCCCCAGGGTCCACCTGTGGACGTGTCTGGTCAGAACAGCACCTGCTTGTTCCCATGGACTGCAGAATTTGGCACCTTCTTCAGGATTTCAGAACATTTAGAGCAACAGAAAATGAGAAATTGTGACCAGAAAATGAGAAAAAAGTGACCTGGTGTAAAATGAGGTCTTAAGGTCAGGAGTAAAAAAATGCAAATCTGAAAGACGAGTTTCCATTACTTACCTTTTCTCCGTTCCCACTTATCCCACTAAACTTATCATCTGACCATCTTAAACCTCTTATCCTAACCTGGAGATAACAGAGAAGCCTTTTTGATCTTTTCAACCTAATCGCAGTAATTGAAACTGAGACACAGACAAAGAGACTGTTCAGGTCCTCCAGAATGTATCTGAGTGTGTGAGGTCACTGATGTATAAAAGACCTGCTTTGTTTATTCATTAAACCTCAAGAGCAACTCTGTGGGAATTCACCCAGAAGACGTTTGGTTCCCACTGAGTGACTCAGGCCGTGTCCCAAATTGTTTGCTGCCAATTCTTGGATAAAAACCACTCACTTTCTGAGCCGCTTGTCCTGATTAGGTTCACCGGCAGTGTTGGAGTCTGTCCCAGCTCTCACAGGGTGAAAGGTAGGGACAGACCCTGGACAGGTCACCAGTCCATCACAGGACAGACACACACACACTCACACCTAGAGGGCGATTTCGCATCTCCAGTCCACCTGAGAACCAGAGCCCTGGAGAAAACCCAGACAGACACGAGGACAACATGTCTACTCCACACGGAGTAGGACCCAGTCTGTCCCATCTAGGAATCGAACCCAGGACCCTCTCACTGTGAGACGACAGCACCACCCACCTTACCACCATTCCGCCCCGGGTCAAAACACATTTGGTGAATATTTCCATATGATTATTTAAGTGTTAAAGGAAGATCAATCATTTAACTTTATTTATTTATTTTTCTTAATCTGATCTGCCCTGAAGAAGGGCTTGCTGTTACAGGAAATGAGAACTTAATACAGGTTTTGCTGTTGTTTGAACAAAATCAAACTTTTCTTCTTGTTCTTTTGCCACAGTGGACCATCTGTCCATGTCTTCCCGTCCTGTGCACCTTCTGCATCTCTCTTCACATCTGGGTTGAAAGCAGTGAGAGAAATCTTTAATGACACAAATGTTTGTAGCATAAAGTCACGGAACGTGTGTGTAGAAGTCATGGAGCTTTAAAAACACTACAGTAAAGTCTGATGGAACAATCAGAATGGTTCTCTTTTCGCTCTCTTTAACAGGTTCTCCAGCAGACTGTCCACTGAGAGTACTTCCTCTAAGACATCCAAAAGGTTTGGCTACATTTTATTTTTGTTTGCTGTATACTTAAATGCAGAGTTGCACTTCCAGGCTTGTTTAGCAGGAGGATAAATCACCATGTGCACCAGAGACCTGCAGGTAATTACGAAGCTGCAGAATCTACTTCTGCACAGGAATAGTTTGGATTTCAAACTGTGGAGGATTCATGACTTTTGATTCTCACCTTCATATCAAACCCACCTTATTCCTCAAAGACTCGGCGCACCCGTGTGACTCGAACACAAAGTTCAAACAAGCCAGCAAGACTGAGAACGATTTTTTTTATCAATATGTAGATGTGAACCTGGGCAGCTGCCTGAGAAACAGCAGGTTTGTTTTTCAGGCTCAAACCTCAAATCTGCTGAATATTCCTGACATTTCCCTTCAATCTGAGAATATTATATAAATGTTTAAGCTATTTGGGACATTTTTTTACTTGGATCTAATGA
Organism: Hepsetus odoe; assembly: GCA_017165825.1. Classification (NCBI taxonomy): domain Eukaryota; kingdom Metazoa; phylum Chordata; class Actinopteri; order Characiformes; family Hepsetidae; genus Hepsetus; species Hepsetus odoe. Next base: position 18,522,083 of record CM029391.1, read on the forward strand.
AATGGCCTTGTTTCAGGAGGTTATGTGATTGTGATCATGAATTAATTTTGTATTAATTTTAAACAAAAAATGAAATATGAAATGAATGAAACAAATTATACAAAGAAAAAAATGGAAGAGAATATATACAAATCTGTGAGGTGCCATGCAGGGTGGGGACTGCAGTACCTGAACCAACCAGCAGAGGGGGACTCCAGGAAGGAAGGGGCGGTGCAGAGCTACAGCTGACATCAATCAGCAATCAGCAGCTCTTTAAAGCCACAGCTCAAAGCAGAGCTGCTGCTGGGAGTTTGTGGGACACACAGTCGGTAGTGTTGATATTTTGTTTTGAGTTCTGATTGACCGAGAGGGAGAAAGTGCTCGATCTCCCATCTCAGGTTTGTGTTAATGATATAAAATATAAACTAAAGCTAGGGTTAAAAAAAACAAATCCTGTTATTTCTGTGGTTTCTTTTCCTTAAAATAAACCAATTAAAGCAAAATGAGTGGAAATAAGAGAATATTGAGAGAATGTCCAGAATTCCTAAAATGATATGTTAAAAATGAATAGTCTTTATAAGGATATGTCTATATGAGCTCTTTGACAAAGGAAATAAATAGATTTATGAAGTTTAATCTTCATAGCGGCTACACGAATCAGTTTTAATGCAGAAGGTATGGCAGCACTTCAGTGTGACCTCTAAAGGTCTGCGTGGGTTCATGGAAACTGATGTACTAAACTCTTTTAGAAAAGGTTCATAATGAGCGATATTCATTTATTCTGGCTGGATGTGAAACGACTGCTTTACTCTGTCGGTGTGGTTTCGGTCGATCTCTCTCGGGGGTTCCTCGGTTCTTCGCTGTGGAAGTGTTGTGTTTTTGTCGAGTTTGCTCCCAGAGCTCATGCCTCGGTTTGCAGCCTAGACGGAGCTCCAGGAATCTTTCAGCAGAGTGCCGGTTTCTCCTGGGTGCCGAGGAAGGGATGCATACGATCCCCCTCGTACATGAACGTCCTGACAGTGATGGAGTGCAGGTACAGTCTGTAACCTGACATAAAAGCCTAGAGCTGATTGGATTGGACCACCCTGACAGAGCAGCTCCTCCAGGATACACACCGGGGCGGGGGGTGGATTCGGCTGCATATTTCTCACTGATCATCTCGTTACCGAGGAACTCGCTTGTGCTGTCGGTGCCCTCCTGTGCGTAAACACCAGGGCACCCCTGTGTGATTGTTTTTTTTGGGAATGTTGAGTTTCCTTTTTTATCATTTTGGAGAAAGCCGACTCTTCCATTTCACACATGCGCCACAGTTTTAAACAGAGCCTGGTTTCGGGTTGGTAGCTCCCCCCGTGATGTACTTGTTTCCAGTCCTGTCCATCTCCATCCCTCCTGTTGCACATCTCGCATCTTTAACTCCGTTAGGTCCACTGCCTATCTTTTCATCTGTCTCCATCCCGTATAACAGGGCTGGTCTCACCTTTCCTGTCATTCTTGCTGGTCCCTGTAAATTACATTCAAATGAACTTTAATTAAAAAAAAAAAATTAAAAAAAACTTTTTTTATTTTATTAATTAGTCATTGTGAAGACGGAGAACCACAACCAAACACATCCTCTGTATTTAACACACACACTGTCCAGCAGGGGCCAGACATACCCAGCACCTGGGGAGCAGTGATGGAGATGGTACCTTGTTCAAGGGAGCTTCAGGGCAATCCTCTGATCTAGTATTCGAACCCACAACCCTCCAAACCTGGACTCCCTAAACAGTAGGTCACCATTGTCTTGGATCGGAGCTGGGACCACTAATGTTCATACAGGAACCAGAATGAAATCCGAGCAGAAACAGTACAAACTGGAGTGATGTCAACATGACCAAGTTTCCTGTGGGAAGCAGCTCAGCCAGACTGACTGCAGATTTAAGGCGTTCAGTCTCGATTTGAGGAACAACGAGGTTCTGGTGGTTCTGAAGGTGATTCTCCTTAATGAAGGTTCTCCTTTTAGTGAAAGTGACCACTTGTCATTGTGAAACAGCACAACACACAGTGAACCACAAAGTGCAACCTCTGCATTTAACTCATACACACGTGCTGCAGAGGACAACTATTGAAAGCGCACGGGGAGCAGTGACTGGGGCGGTACCTTACTCAAGGGTGCACCAGGGTAACCTACTGGTCTGGGATTTGAACCCATGATCTTCTGATCCTGAGGCCAATTCCATAACCACTAGGCCACCACTGCCTCTCTATCGCAGAACATCACTGTGTCCAGAACAAAGGTCAACAAATCGAGACCGTTACTCCCAAAAGCTGTTTGAGGGACAGCAGTGCTGTTGCAGGATGGAACACGGGCTTCATTGCTGCAGCCAGACGTTAAGGAGTGAACTCTGAAGTGGCCCCACAATATTCTGCATTCTGTTCCACAAGACGAGATCAGAACAATATGAAACGCTCCTCAGCGGGCCGGAGAAGAACTTTAGTCTGGAGAGTAAACACAGGCTGAGCTCCTCCACAGAGGCTGAGAAGGGCTGAGTGTCCTCTGAAAACACACACACACATATATATATATATATATATACAAAACCTTGTTTTAATTGCTTGACTATACATATGTTAACAAATATATAGTTAAAGCTCCATATAATAGCTAAATGTACAATATCTACTATGTAATATCGATGCACATTAACTTATTTAAATTGAGATTATTTCTAAAAAAGTATATTTGCAAGTATTAATGTTCAATACGTGTAATAGAAAAACGAATATGTTATCAATCAGCTGGTAATATCAATACCTCCCATGTGGGTTGCGTTGTCTGCAATGTGTGCAGTAAATATATTGTTCAGGTGTGAATATTTCTATGCACTAATACGTGCAGTATTTATCTTGAAATGTGTTTCTCACTTTATAAAACTGTCTCATCCAGTAAGACTGTTTTGAATCTCTTTAATGAAATGCTCCTCACCCTTGGCGGTGGGTTTTAGGTCCAGCGTGGAGCTTTTTCAGAGCCATGTGTTTTATTTTAAGGCTCCTGGTCGGGGTGTTATTCAATTACTTTAATTGCCAGACAGGTGTCAATAACTCTATTATGCTTTAACAAGAGACGAGGGACTTTGTGCATTAGGCTGCGCCAGATGTGCTGCCGGTCTTCTATCAGATATAGTCAATTAAAACAAGCCCAGTGAAGCTGAAATTGCCTGCATTTCTCTTGCCGGCCTTGGGAAAGTAGGTTAGAGCTGGTTAACCACATTACTCGCAAATGGTGTTTGGGTGAAATTATAAAGCCGTGACACCATTAACCAATTAGCCGTCGATACACAGGCCTCTGAACGTTCTGTCCAGCGGCTCATCACGTCGTCATCTGCCACCCAGCTGCTCCACACCCTTTATACGCCCTCGTTTAGTATTTCCTACCCTTTTTTACGCTCCGTCGTGCACTGCGATCTCCCTTCTCCATTTAGGGTCTTTATGAAGCGCGGGGTGCTGTGAATATTAATGGCTTTCCAGCCCAGCCTCCCTGCAAACACCAGGAATGAGGGAACCACAGGCAGGAATCTAATAAGACCTGATTGTCAACATGGCACTGTTTGTTGTTTTGCCTGCAATTAGTCCCCCAGCCCCCGTCCCCTCGTGCTGATGGGGAAAAATGAATGCGCTGGCAGCAAATCATTCTGACACCCAGCAATGAAGGTCAAGCGGTTTTTGGTGGGAAAAGACGATGAAATCGGAGGAGGTGAGGATGCCTCCAGGAGAACCTTTACACATTGCAGCCCTTTACAGCTCTGCCCTTCCTCTCTGGTTTTTGGGGCCATAATGCCATTTAAATGATCAAATTTAGGAACTTGCGTGTTAAAACCAACGGCTTCCTGTTTGATATCTGGAGCCATGATGCTTGTAAATCTCACGTTACTGTGAATCCTCCTTTTCTAGTTGCTCATTAAATGCAATGAATATTGTTTTTCTATTAATCACAACGCTTCAAAGAATCACTAATGTTTAAAGTGGACGTTTATGTTTGCGTGATAGAACGGATCTTTGGATGTTCAGAGAGGTACAGCTACAGCAATGCTAAATGGATCACGTAACCGTGGTTACACTACACACATTTATAGGGTTGTGTCTATTTCTGTAGACAGATTTCTACCAGTACAAAACACCTGCTTCTATGGTTGTCATGAAATGGTGGACAGGTTTAATTCTATGACTTGATCGGTTCTAGGTATAGTTTCGCCAGTTAAAGAACAGTTTCGAAGAGTTAAACCAGGATGAACATCAGATTAGTTCTTCAACCTGTAAACTAGATCCTATTCCTACTGCATTCTTAAAAAACTCCTAGGTCCTCTCCTTTTCAGTGTTCTGGATCGTGAACTGCTCCCTAGAACCTGGTGATTCCATGATGGCTGTGGTGAAACCAATACTAAAGAAAAACAACTTCAGTTCCTTGGAATTCAGTGACTTTAGACCTCAAACCTGTCATTGTTGTGTCCTAGAAAATCTAGATCATCTCCTGTCAGGCTTCAGGACTGGTCACAGTACCGAAACAGCACTTCTGATGGTAGTAAATGATCTCAGAGTCAGTAGTGATGAGAACAGGGGTTCCATCTTGGTGCTCTTAGACTTAAGCTCAGCTTTTGACACTGTAGATCAGGACGTTCTATTAAATCACCTTGACTATTGTGTGGGACATTTCTAAAAGGGAGAAAGAACTTTGTTAATATAGCTGAACATTGTTCTAGTGATTTTATATTAAATGGCGTGCCAGAGGGTTTAGAACTAGGCCCACTCTTATTTTTCTCATATATGCTTCCGTTAGGACAGAAAATACAGAAAATATGAAATAAATGGTCACGGCTACACTGATGACACATAGGTCTACATGTCCATAAAGCCTAGAAACACAAATCCATTAAATAAACTCACAATTTGTCCAGCATCAGTAACTGGATGAACGTTCATTTCCTAAATGAAGAAAACGGAGGACCTCCTCACTGGAAATGGAGTAAAGTAAGTGCAGGCATTAAAAGAATTAGGGAAGCTAGTGTTACACTCCAAGAACCAAATCAGAAACCTGGGTGTGACTTTTTACTCCATCTTAAATTGGAAATCACACGTTGATAAAGTTATAAAAGCTGCCTTCTTTCACTTGAGGAACATTACAATGAGAGCTTTTCTCAGACAGCAGGAGGCCGAAGACCTGATCCAGTGCTTGTTCTCTCTCGACTCGACTCCTGTAACTCCCTGTTCACCGATTTACCAAAAACACCGTCAACAGATCACAGAGCGAGTGTTAACACACAGGAAAGAACAACATATAAACTCTGATTTTATCTTCATTACACTCACTGTCCATTTCATTTACAGTTGATTTTGAAATTCTTTTCTGGTCTTAATGGATCGGCTCCCACGTACATCACTGTCTGATAGAACTCACGGTTAATCGAGCCTTAAGGTCATCAGGAGCTGCTTTACTGAACATTCCTAAAACAAGCACCAAAGAAATAAACAGGAAGCAGCTTTTAGTTTGTCCCTGAAACTTTGGAACACATCACCAATATACATGCACCATAAACCTGCAGTTATTATAAAAAAGATCTGAGTGTTCTGCTAAATGCATAATTATATTTGTTCACCTACGAAACGATTATCTTAGTGTTATCCTAATTAACATTCAATTACATGAAGTGTATCTATACACTCAGAATAATGTTCATTTATCTATGCGTATGTATTTTTGATCATCATTTGTATCCATGGTTACGATACACACTAATTTCACCAATCATTCCACCTAAACCATTTTTATAGATCGTTTACGTGACTCTGTGCTCAAAGATATGAAACACGTGACTCGAATTAAGATTTCAGATGTTAGTTTTAACTTCGATTAAAGCATTAACGTATTGAAGCACTTAATGGTAGAGAGATATCGACATTAATTAATGTCATGCTAACTAATTAATTAATCGATATATAATCTCTATATATAGTATGGTTATGTGCCAATTGACACAAAGTTTACGTAGCATTTTAAATATTATCTTTCTGTAGAGTTTGACCTTCATCATGTTGTTTAGATCATCGGATATGAAGTGTGTGGAAAGCTGGACTGTGTGTCGACTGTTCTTTGAACGGCGGAGCAGGTTTGTTATTAAGATCCTCAACAATCAGAAGAGGAAGCTGGAGACGACCCAGAAGACCCACTTCCTCTCTGTGTGTCTGGGTCTCCTGTTCTCCGTCATTAAAACACAGCGCAGTGCTCTTTGGTCTTTCCTAAAGCCGGCTTTTCAAGCAGAGCTCTCGAGCCACGGTATCCCAGCGCTAGCCGGAGGCTACAGAGACAATGTCCTTGCTCGTGGATGGGGGAAGCCCAACAGGAGACCTGTTTTCGGCCATTACTCCGGCAAGAAGGCCCCAATCAAAAGCGGGAGGATTCCGTCAGCTCAGAGCGGCATAGCCTAAAGCTGTGGGTCTCTGCGGCTCTAAGACACTCCGGCTGAGACGTGGACAGATGAGGCTCTGATAAAACGACTTTCTACCTGTTTCAGCTGAGCCTGGAAAAGATTCTCTTTGAATTATTATTGCATGCTGCCTCTTGGCAGACATCTCCTCCTGCACCGCCTGGCCAACCCTCTGAGCTTCATGAATTAGCCATCGCAAGACAAAACTACAAGGGACACGCTTTGATGAAGATTTCACGACGAAAGGTGCTGCGTTTCTCGCAAATTTATGAATAAACACATTTCGTATGGATTTGTTCTTGCCAACACAAAGTGGAGGTCCCAAGACTTTGGAAGAGCCCAGCAGTCAATATGCATTTCCTTCTTTTCTTGTTTACTTATTTCTTTATTGTTTCTAAGTTACTCTGATTTGAACCATTGCAGCACATTTATTAAATTAAACTCAGAAATAAAACGGATCTGGATTTGTTTTGTGAGCTGGTAAAAAGAACAAAGGTCTAGTTCAGGATTTCCAAATCTCTCTCATCACTGTCCTCTCTCTCTCTCTCTCTCTCTCTCTCTCTCTCTCTCTGGGAGGGTAGGGCGGTCCTCCCTCTCCCCCATCACTCAGTAGAACTGTCCTCTCTCTCTCTGGGTGTGTAGGTTCGCCCTCCCTCTCCCCCATCACTCAGTAGAACTGTCCTCTCTCTCTCTCTGGGTGTGTAGGGTGGTCCTCCCTCTCCCCCATCATATAGTTGCCATAGTGATGATATATTAAAGGGCTTTGTTCAAGAGAGGGACGTTTTTGGAAATAAAGGCTATTGGAGTAAATGGATTGTGCTGTTAAGAGAAAAAAAAGGATTTAAAGGCTGTTTGTGACGCGTCTCTCTCGTTTCTTTAATAATTAAAAAGGAGGATTAAACCCGTCTAAGCAGCGGGACGTGCTCCGGAGGCCGAGCTTCGGCGGGAGGGACTTTATCAGCCGTCTCCATCTTGTTACTGAAAACTCCTGCAGCGTTTTGAACACAGGATTTTGAGTGTGTGTGTGTGTGTGTGTGTGTGTGTGTGTGTGTGTGTGTTTTGGCCCAAGACTACAATTGTCGTCTTCTTGTCGAATTAATTGCGCAAATGGTTGATAAGAAGTGCGCAGGACGTGGAGCAGATGAACGGAGGTTAACATGCATAACGGCTCACCCACGCAGCAGCTTTCTCTCCGCTATTGTTCGAGAAACAATCCGCCGCCGTTGTGCTGAAGCTTGTGGAGAAGATTCATCGTTCACACAGAAAAGTCATCATTAATGCTTCGGAAATATTGAAACCTTATCAGTAATTGCTTCTCGGCACTTCACTAATCCATTTTGCTTCTCCAGCACAAGCCCAAACAGCAGAGCTGCTCTTCGCCGTAATTACTCCACATTAAATTCCACTTCTCGTCCTACTGACGGTTTTTGTTTGCGAAAACTCTTCATTTTGAAAAATACAGTCTCATGTTCCTCGAGACTCCTGTGAGGATATCCTTCAACACCATTTAAATCATTTTAGTCCTTTGTCCCCCAGTGAAGCTCCACTGTCTCCGAGTGTCTCTGTGGGACGGTGATGATGGTAAAATAGTCCATCTGAACTCAATCTCTTCTCTTCGTGTCCCTCCACCATGAACGGGTTCAGTTTTAGTCCAGAATCTTCTCAGAACTAAAACATCTGAAGAACCAGGCAGTGTCCACCATTTGATGTCTATGAGGGACTTTCAGACGTCCGGTTCCAGTGACCTACGCTGAGGACAGTTCTGTCTCACACAGAACTCATTCAGAAAGCTAATTACAGAATTTATTTTCAAATTTGGTGAAATTTATGACTGAAAACCCAAATTTCAAGCATCAAGTCCTCCACGGGTGTGACAGTGGAGCAGCCTGTGTTAAAGTGAAAGTGACTAACACAGCACAGCGCCCAGTGAAGCACAACCAAATCACTCCCTTTTTTAACCAATACACACACCCTTGTGTGCAGCAGGGGGCAGTTATTGAAAGCGCCTGGGGAACAGTGATGGGGATGGTACCTTGCTGAAGGGTTCCTCAGGGCAACCTACTGGCCTGGGATTCGAATCCACAATCTTCTGATCCTGGGGCTCAACTCCCAAACCACTAGACCATCACGGCCCCGGCTGAAGTGACGGCGGAATCGATTAAAGTGACTCTGATTGGACAGCCGGGCCGACAGAGTCCAAACACACACTTGGAGTCGCTGTAGAAGGTGGGATTTGATCCGGCCTGTTTTCCGGTCCTGCGGGTTCATTAGGCGCTGAAACAGCAGCTAATCAGCATCGTCTCATCTCTCAGTCCGGACGACCGGAGTCTCCCTCGAGACGGGGACTCCCCGGAGCCAGACTGCAGACTAATAATCAATAAAGAATCAAGACAGGTAGGACGCTGAAGAGTGGTGGACACGCTTAGTAGACCCTGGAGGAAATGCAGTGCATGGGACACGGACCCGTGAGGACCTGTCCTCACTCTGCACTTCACCATTACTGTCTGGACGAGGCCCGAGACTCTCGGAGAGGAACATCATCAGTGCTGCGCTCCGTCCTTCACCAATAAGTCTGATCAATACCTGTCTGGGAAGGACGTCTGGTTCCATTCACCACCGCTGTCGATCGAGTTTCGGTCAATAGATCAGATACATTTATGTGTCCGTGTGGGAAATCTTTAATAGCTTTAATTGTTCACATCACACTTAATTACACAAAACATTTAAAACAATATTTAATTCAGTTTAATTATTTAAACACACACTTTTTATCACTTATCACAAAAAATATTTCATATTAAATATTTTTATTTATCTATGTGATAAATAAATTAAAGTAAATTAAATGAAAATATATAACTATAATATTTGGTGCTATTTTGGTATATATATATAATTTTGACTTGAAAGCTGAATTTAAGGTGATTCCCCTTTTAAAAAGTAGAATTTTTGGCTTCATTGTGGTTGTTTTAATTGCTGTAATGACGCTCAGGTCAGTATAAACGGGGAGTAAAGTACGAGGAGCAAACGAAGGTAAACGAAAGTAATGAAATATTAAAGTCTTGCATCATTTTACTGTCGTGTCATTTATTACGTCCTTTTAAAACTCCGGAGCCGGAAATCATTCGAGTAAACGAACTCAGAGGAACAGAGAAAAACGAGCTGGAGTATTTAGCCTGCAGGCAAACACACACACACACACTCACACACTCACACACACACACACACTCACACACTCACACACACACTCACACACACACACACACACACACACACACACTCACACACACACACACACACACACACACACACACACACTCACACACACTCACACACACACTCACACACTCACACACACACTCACACACTCACACACACACACACACACACACACACACACACACTCACACACACACACACACACACACACACACACACACACACACACACACACTCTGTGTCTCTCTGTCCCTCTCTCTCTGTCTCTCTCTCTCTCTCTCTCTCTGTCTCTCTTTCTGTCTCTCTCTCTGTGTCTCTCTGTCTCTCTCTCTGTCTCTCTCTCTCTCTGTCTCTCTCTCTGTCTCTCTCTCTGTCTCTCTCTCTGGATCACTGTAATTCTAAAGCTAATGTGTGGACGTGCAGTAATGTCCTCCTGTCAGTTATTTTTGGGGGATTGCTGGACGTCGCTGCTTCCATCATTGTTTTTAAAAACTAAACGAGTAAAGAGACGAAAGTGTGTGAACTCTGATCAGAGCGTCTCCACTTGACTGTGCGTTAAATAAATATCTGCTTGTGTTTTTAATTAACCGCTCGTTCTGTTCGATCATAAACTCATTTGGTTTCTTAGCGAAACATTGAATCATAAATATTTAATTACTTACATTCTCTTCTATATCAGCAGGTGTCCCACTGTCCACAACCTCCCTCTGTCCCACTGTCCACAACCTCCCTCTGTCCCACTGTCCACAACCTCATCCTGTCCCACTGTCCCTGTCCCACTGTCCACAACCTCACCCTGTCCCACTGTCCACAACCTCCCTCTGTCCCACTGTCCACAACCTCACCCTGTCCCACTGTCCACAACCTCACGCTGTCCCACTGTCCACATCACCATGTCCCACTGTCCCTGTCCCACTGTCCACAACCTCACCCTGTCCCACTGTCCACATCACCCTGTCCCACTGTCCACAACCTCACCCTGTCCCACTGTACACATCACCCTGTCCCACTGTACACATCACCCTGTCCCGGTGTAGCTCCTCCCTGTTTATGTTCTAATCTGTTATTAATGACTCTTAGGGTTTATAAAGTAGCTCATAACACTAATGTAGTGTAGCCTTCATTAGCCTTGTTTAAGTGACATCATCATAAATGCACATTCAGGAAGGTTTATAAACTCAGACACTTCAGTTCCAGAGTAACAGCAGTGGATGTTTTTTGGAATAAACTTTGATGTTATTTGTCATAAAGACTTCAAATCGCTGCACTGACACAGACGGTCTCATAGACGCAGAATCTCTTGCAGCAAACGACAAATATTGAAGTAAAGATTTAAGAATTTATATGACGATGAATCTGGAATTAAATGATCATTTATTCATTGTGCATATTTCTGACTTTGTCTTCCAGATGTGAGAATAGGTGCCCCAGTTCTTTGCCCTCTAGAAGATTTACCACCATAATATACGCCACGTGTGCGCTGAGCCGCAGGTTTTGACGTTTATTACAGCTGCTTGTCATTGGTTTAGAGTGTCCGTCCCCCTGGAGTGGACAGAAACAAACGTCCAGAGCTAAACAGTCCCAGAAGAGCACGGAACAACATTAATGTCCCTCAGCAGTGACCCTAACACTGTCCTTACACCCGTCTTGTGCACTTATCTCATAGCAGCCGCCCGCCGGAGAAGGAAACCTGTGTATTTGTCGCCCCACAAACGCTGTTGTTTGTCTGAGCTGCTGGAGATATTGATCCTACATGTTGTAGCATAACAGTGTGAACAAGCAACAACTACAGATTTCATTTTTGTTTTTTAAACCCAACGCAGATGGCTCCTTCATCCTGTTAACCTCCAACAGGGAAGAGCGAAGAAAATACCTGGAGAGCTCCATTTACAAGGAATTAAATCCCCTGTTTTCTTCCCCAGTTGTGAATTGTTGGATTTTCCTTCTTCTTCTCCCTGAAGCTACGAGACAAATGTAGCTCAGAAGAAATAGGAGCTTATATAAGACCAATTAACCAATTACATAACGGCAGTGAGCCAATTATATAAGAGCAGGCAGCATCAGTGCCTGAATCATCACACTCACAGCAGTGGAGGTTGCCAGTAAACTCTGACGGACCTCCTCGTGTGGTTTCTGACACTGTACAGCTCACTGTCAGATAAAACCCAGGCATTTTTGTCTGAGCTTCGGTGGAAAACGTGAAGAACAGACTTCCCACATTATGTCGAATGATCGAGCAATTATCAGAGCTTCTGGCTTTACAGAAATATCCGTGCAATGTAATTTAAAGAATCTATTAATAATTCAGTACATACCAATTCAATATGATCAATTATTCACCCGCCTACGGATCAAGAGGTTGCAGGTTCGAATCCCTCCTCCAGCACTACCACCATTGACTTTTTGAGCAAAACCCTTAACTCCAAGTTGCTCCAGGGGGGACTGTCCCTGTCATCAGGAAATGGAAGTCGCTCTGGATAAGAGCGTCTGATAAATGGCACGAATGTAAATGAAATTATTCAATCTGCTCTTAATTATTCAGTGTATATCATGAATGAATCAGTACCTACTATTAATGATTAAGTATCTACTGTGAATTATTCAATACCTACCATGAACTATTCAGTGTTCATTATGAATGATTCAGTATCAACTAATGATGCTTTGCTATCCACTAGAAATGATTCAGAGTGTTCTACTGCAGAAAGATCAGTGTAAGCTATGCATAATTCAGCCCGTTATTGATTATTTAGTATATATTATGAATTATTCAGTATCCAGTGTGAATCAGTCTGCGTTCACCCTCATCCTTATATATTTATTGAGTGTTTAAAGGGTTAAAAGTAGGCATTCTTTGTTAAATTAGATTTATGTTCCAGTATTTACTTTAGTTCCATGTGCTGAGCTCTTTATGGTCAATTTGATTTTATTTCAGCAGAAGGGTCATTCCAGAGGTCCTGGTGCTTCCTGTAGCCGCGACCAGCGGAAATGCCTGTTCAGAAAAAAGCACTCGGCCCTTCGCACAGAGCAGAGCCTCCTGAACCCTGTGGACCCCCGAGACCCTCTGCCTCATTAACCTGTGGTGTAACTCAGTCTGAAGACCTTCAGAGCTCAGATTTGCAGGAAAGCAAGGAGACGAAATGGACGTCACCTCGCGGTAAAACCAAACAACAAGAAGATCCATAATCATCCCATTGTCTTAGAATCAAGCCTATGTTTGTTCTTTGGGTTCTGAGTCTCGGTTCCTCCTGAAGTTCTTCCTCCAGTTTTAGGGAGTTTACTCTCTAGGGGTTTCTGAAATTAAATTGGCGTCACTTGAACGTCATCTGTGTTTATTGATCCGATTCTCCAGGTTGTTGTTGTTAACATGGTTGTTCGCTACCATGATGCCTTTGGTTGAGCCTGTGGACCAATCAGAATCTTTGTTTCTCACTGGGTGTGGCTCCGATCTGGAAAAACATGAGAACATTCTCCAGTCGATAGAGTTATAATGCTAGGTCAGTAATAATTTACCAGAAACGAGCACCAAACAAGAAAGTGTCCGACCTTCCCTTCATCTGATCTTTTTCAGTCTGTGCAGCAGAAAATAGTGGAGAAAGAACTTTATTTAAACTCCATTAAGTAATTACAGTGATCAGACTGGAGGAGACACGAGACAGGCTACATTTCAGCGCTAAAGCGGCTAATTAATTCCCAACCAATTATCCAAATGTAGGGGGCATATTACAATGAGCCCACTCAGTCAGACGTAGGTGGGTCCAGGATGGCAGGAGAGAGCCTCGTGCTCGCGGAAAATCAAGAGAAGGGCTTTTATACTCTCCTTTTATTCCCCCCATCTTTTATTAGCAGAGAGGAACTAACCAGGGCAGTAATATCATCAGCTTTAAAATTCGGTTTGGTGAAGGAGGGAAAAGCCGGACAGCGAGTGACTCATCATCAGCGAATAGGACCAGAGCAACGTTCAGGATAAAAATATATCAGCAGACAGTGTCAATATTACGCGTGTGTGTGTGTGTGTGTGTGTGTTAAATACATGAAATGAAGTAGAAAATAATGAAAATGGAAGTCGTGCTGTGTACACAGTGGATTATATTTTTCATGGGTCACGTATGTGAATGGAAGGGATTTTTCCATCCATACTGTGAAGTGATGGCTGCATTACTTTGAAAAATAATGTGAAGTAATGACCTTGAGGCTATTAATTTCAATGTTTTAACAAAATACATTAGCAGTACTGCTCTTTTTGTTCATAATACACTTATATATATATATATGTGTGGAAAAAATGCTGTAAACAAAGAACGCTTTCAGAAATATCAATAATGATTGTTTATTTTGATCAATTTACAAAATGCAAAGTGAGGAACAAAAGAAAAATCTAAATCAGATCAATATCTGGTGTTTCTACCTTTTACCTTCAGAGCAGCATCAGTTCTTCTGGCCCCACAGAGCCCTGATCTCCACATCATCCAGTGTGTCTGGATCACATGAAGAGACAGAAGGATGTGAGGAGCTACATCCACAGAAGATCTGTGCTCAGTTCTCCAAGATGTTCGGAACGACCGACCGGCCGAGTTCCTTCAGAAACCGTGTGCAGGTGTACCTAGAAGAACTGATGCTGTTTTGAAGGCAAAGGGTGGTCACACCAAATATTGATCTGATTTAGATTCTCTTTTGTTCATTCACTGCATTTTGTTGATCGATGAAAATAAATGATCAACACTTCCGTTTCTGAAAGCGTCTGTTTACAGCATTTTTTCACAACTTTTGCACAGTGCTGTAGATGTAAATATACAGTGGTGAGGGAGTCGGCCACAGGATCGGAAGATTGTGGGTTCAAACCCCTTACCAGTAGGTTGCCCTGAGGTACCCCTGAGCAAGTTACCATGACTGTCACTGCTCCCTGGTGCTTTCAATAGCTGCCCCCTGCTGCACGGTGTTTGCATGGGTTAAATGCAGAGGTCCAACTTCATTGTGGTTCACTGTGTGCTGTGCTGTGAAATCATAATGACAAAGGTTGTCACTTTCATATATATACCACCTTCATACTGTCAGGAAACCACTGTGTGAAATAAACAAATACATATATTTATACAGGGGCAGTGGTGGCCTAGCGGTTGGGCGTCGGCCACATGATCGGAGGATCGGGGGTTCAAACCCCTTCCCAGTAGGTTGCCCTGAGGTACCCTTGAGCAAGGTGCCGTCCCTGTCCCGCTCCTCCCTGCGATGGGCTGGCAACCTGTCCAGGGTGCGTCCCCCGTCCTCGCCCTGTGTGCGCTGCATTGGACTCCAGCACTCCCCCGCGACCCCGTTTGGGACAAGCGGCAGAAAATGGATGGATGGATATATTTGTACACTACTGTCCACCTCTTGCCCTGAGTCATTTTTCATTTCTTCATATTTCTCTTCCAAAAAGACAGACTTGCTTGTATGTTGTATGTGTTGTTGAGGAGCAGTTCAGATCTTCCTGAAGGACAGTGTTGTTGTCTCTCATTTTCAGTCCAGTCTCTGTCCCTGAGCAGTTCTCCAGATCTTCCTGAAGGACAGTGTTGTTGTCTCTCATTTTCAGTACAGTCTCTGTACCTGAGCAGTTCTCCAGATCTTCCTGAAGGACAGAGTTGTTGTCTCTCATTTTCAGTCCAGTCTCTGTACCTCTGTACAGTGATCTACGTCTGAACCTTCAAGCAGAACAAAGTGTCTAACTTAAGACATGAAGCAGTGAAGAACCAGGAGCAGATGATCAGGTGATTCGTTTACTGCTGATGCTGAATACTGAGTGGGTGGAACCCCTTTATCAAGAACCTTGTATCTTTAGACACTTTGTAGCCACAATAAAACATTTGTTCCCATTTCTTTGTTTCAACCCAATATGACAAAGATAAGAGAATCTGAAAGGCAGGAAATATTAGTTTTGCTATAAAGAAAGGGGGGGGGGGGGTTCAAGACTTTTGCACAGCACTGTATATATCGTAATGGTGTCTTAGTGACGTTTGGTGTTAACTTAGAGGGACACAACAAAACATAAAGGTTGAACATGTAGATTCAGGTTTGGGTTCCTTTGTTGCTAAAGGTGGACGGTTTGTAGAAGATGAGTTCCCATCAATCTTCACTCACACAGAACATTTAGAAACATGACTAATAAATAAACAAACAAACAAACATTGCTTTGGACATTGTCCTGTCCATTTGATTGATGGCTGCTGAAGCAAAGCTATTTTTACCCCACTTTGTTCTGTACTTTCGTTCAGAAGGAGGGAGCTGGAATCTGTTTCTACGGAGGTTTGGAGTCATTTTCAATTGGAGCCACTTATTTTCTTTAACCTTCTGCTGTGGCGAGACACCAAGCTGTGACTCACCAATCAGCTTCGTAGAGCATTTAACAGTCTGATCCAGAGTTCTCCTTCTTTAAAGATACATCTCCAAACCAATCCGAAAGATCAAATCAGTCCAACAAAAGCACAATAGAATAAGGTCCTCCTGGATTAGTCTGTGGGGAAATTGGGCAGTTTCACCCACTTCTTTGCAGACAGCTTCACAATTGAGACAGTCGTTTCCCAAAATATGTGTAGGACTGCACACATTCCTCTGTCTGACCTTTATGAGTAAGGCAGATGTTGCAGGAGTCCTCAGGTTGAAGCTTCTCAGAACTTTCCTTAAGACTGTGTTTATTTACACCACAAAACCCTCTGCCAGGTGAATCTGCTGATGTGGTTCCAGGTTCTTTGGTCAGTGGGGGGGTGGGCAGTTACTGAACAGTCACTTCTTGAAGTTGATGTTAGAAGCAGGAAAAATGGATGAGTGTAAGGATCTGAAGGACACACTGTGATGGGGAGACAAACCGGGTCAGAGCATCTCCATGTGGAACTTGTTATGCAGTGGTCCACCAAAATTGCTCCAAAGAAGGTGAACTGGGGGACCATCAACCAGGTTGGCTGCCCAAGGCCAAGTGAAGGCTTGTTTAGTCTCACAGAAGATCCGCTGCTGAAAAAGTTCTGGTTCTGAAAAGTGTCAGAATACAAAGTGCAGCTGGTCAGAGTGTCCATGCTGTCCCCTGTCCACCATTGAAAGCTCCGACAATGAACATCAGAACTGGTCTATGGAGCGATGGAAGAAGGTGAGCTGGTTCTGTTGGTCGTGTTCTCTTTTCCATCATGCGGACGGCCGGGTGTGTGTCCTTACCATGTGGACGTCACTTTGATGCCCAAATTGCAGACTAAGTTCCCCCTTCATGGTGGTGATGTCTCCTAATGGCGGTCTCCTCTTTCAGCAGGACAACACTCCCTCACCCTGCACACACTGATCAGGATTGCTCTGAGGACATTAAAGGTGCTTCTCCAAATTCCCCACATCCAGCATCTGTGGGACAAACAAGTCCCATCCATGTTCCCACCATCCAGGATCTCCTGCTGGAACCACAGCTCGCCTTCAGCGGTCTAGTGGAGACCAAGCCTGACAGAAGAGGGCATCAGACAGTCTCTACCCAATATGAAGGAGATGATTTCAAATTTAAAGCTGATTGGTGTTTGGATTTGCATAAATGCACAGCAGTTTTTATGAGGATCGTAATTAATCACCCTGCAGATTTATAATAAGCAGATTAAAAAGGGACAGTGGATTTTTTGGGACAGGATAATGAGCCGAGACTTCTCTTTGTCTCCTTTTCGGTGGTTTTCCATGTTCTACATAAACATGTAAACTTGCAGTTCGGCTATTTGTCCTCCAGTAATTGGAACACCGTCACACTTCCTAAGGGACTTAACCAAAAGACCCAAATTACTGTAGCACTCCACTAACACACTCGTTTCTCTATCACTCCGTTCCCCTGGGACTGGTTCAGACGTCCATAAAATGAATGCAGAAAATACACACTGGATACGAGTGTGATTTCAGCTCCGACTGAAGAAAGTGCTTCTGCTTAAATATTTATACCACATATTACCACATATTACCTTTTCTCCTCAGACTTCATCTCAGATACATTTCTCCTGCCGTTAGACTCTGATCTAACAACCGTTTATATCTGATGAGATGTTCCAGTCTGTTTATTTATTGCACCAAATACCGTTTGTTCACATGAGCTGCAGCGGAGAGTAATATTTTTTGTCTTTTGCCTCCGGGCTTTTTTGGGCTCAAAGAAATGCAGGGAGTAGAAGGAAAGATGGCATTTGAAGAAAACAAGTAAAAAGTAATATAATATCATATAAAATAGTTTTATTAAATCACAGACGAGAAGTGATATATGTTAGCGTTCCTTAATGCTTCTTTTGTCCATTTTTTTATTTGACCCCAAATGTCTGGCCTTTCTATCATTTCTAGAACAGACGCTGATGTTTCTGGAGAGTTTAGATGTTTCTCAGGGGTTAAGAGTCTTTTCTGGATCTCAGGAGGCTTTTCAGGAACCAGAAACCAGGAGCCTTTAAAAACCTAAGAACCATGAACCTTTCCTGAGTTTGGCAACCATTCTGGAACTCAAGAACCATTTCAGGACCTTGAGGCCCTGTTCACATTCAAGGACAGAACAATGAGCCCAATTTAAACGGGTCCGATGTGGAAATCCCTGTTCTAGACATGCCAAATCAAAGACTGGTGGCCCTGCATTCTTTTGAGAAGATTCTCCATCCATTAACATTGTTCTAGATTGCTCCTCTTAATTCATACCTTTGTACAATGTTCTCCCCTTTTATAGAACATTTCCTCCCCATTCACACGGTTTAAGATCCTATTCTTCACTCATTCTCTTTGTTCTAGAATGATCTATCTATCCATCCATCCATCCATCCATCCATCCATCCATCCATCCATCCATCCATCCATCCATCCATCCATCCATCCATTCATCCATATTTTTTTCCATTATAATCTGTGGGATGTATTTGTATATATTGTTCTCCTTTCTTTTTTCTCTTTTTGTCTCTGTGCTGTTTCTTGAGCCGGGAGTCCGGTGAGCAGCTCACAGTCTGTAATAAAAATCTTCTCTCTGGAGTCTCGGTTCTCTCGCTGGTGGTCAGACTGTCTCTGATGTCCCCTGCGATGAGCCCGAGTGACACCGGTGCAATAAATTGTGACCACTCAATGAAATATCAAATGATTTGAAGATATTAGACACCGTGTGGAAGTTCACATCTTCCTCAGCGGCGGAAAAAAGTAGAGCACATTCAATTTAAGCGTGGAATGACCTGATTTTCTCGCCTTTTTCTCTCTTAAACATGTGTCTCAGGGGCAAAGAAAGCCAATACCATTTTATTAAATCAGTTGTGTGCCACCACATACAGGGCGGCTTTACTGCCACAGGGGTTTCTGGCCAAAACTAAAATCAATAAAGGTGCGTGTATAGTTTTTTTGCAGGTTTCAGAATCAATTTTTATTTTTAAGATAGTGTGTATATTGACAGAATTATACGAGCAAAACTAACAGCGTCGCAAGAGCTTTCTGCCCCAATGACATATTTAAACAGGCGACTAAAACTCAGCACTACAAAACCAATATCACATGGCCTTCCAGTGGAGCCATGTCAGTTTAAGCATCACAAGCATTAAATATTGTTTTGTTTTTCTTTTTTGCTTAAAATGTACATTTTTTCCATTTTTTGTTGTTTCTTGCCCAAAAAGATTCCAGATGTGCTGTTAAACCTCAAAGAGAGCTAAAAAGTTTAATAATACAAATAATATATTAGTTTTATATCGTTTTCAATTCGCATGGATTAAAATTATAACTCATTTTCAAACAAAAAAAATATACAAAATGCTTGAAAATTGATTTTTAGAATTTCATGCTAATAATTAATTACAATTTTATTCTTTGCAATTAAAAATGTAGGCTCTTTCAAAAGTCTGTTTTAAAATAACTGAAAAACAATAATTAAAAAGTGAATTTTAAACAGGAAATGTATGTATATTTGTTTTTGTTGTTAAACATACGAAAAAGAAAAATAGAATAAAAACGTGCAAAATAGTTTAAAGTGAAAGTGACTACCCCTGTCATTGTGAAACACAGCACAATTCAACCTCTGCGTTTCACCCACACACACGTGCAGCTATTGAAAGTGCCTGGGGAGCAGTGACAGGGACGGTACCATGCTCAAGGGTACCTCAGGACAACCTACTGGTGAGGGAATCGAACCCACAATCTTCCGATCCGGGATGACTCACTAACACCTAGGACACCGCTGCCCCAATCTTTATTTTTTTATCCCTATATTGTACAGGCCATGATTTACTCATATCTTCAGCAAATAAACTCAAAATGCAATGAATTGTTAAAAAGAGAATTTATTTAATTTACAGAATTACACTCAACCCAGTAAAACCACCTGCCTTATGCCGTGTAGGACACCTCTGGAGGCGAGCTGTGGTTCTAGTTGAAAACATGTCTATTCAGTCTGTGCTGTTCCACTTCTCCCCGTTCTTCATTTCTTAAATTCTGCTGTTTGTTTGTCACTGTCTTTGTGTTTGTTTGTTGACCGTTTTGATTTATATTGCTTTACCTTCTGCTCTGTAAAGGGACCCTGGGTTTGATAAAGGTGCTTTATAAATAAAACTCATTATTATTCGATTATTTTAACCTGTAATTTGGGAGGTGGGTCTACAGATGGGACTAGTTTGTCCCACAAATGCTGGATGGGACTGATACGTGGGGAATTTAGAGGAACTCTCTGTTCTTCAGATGTTTCCTGATGGGATTGTTGTCCTGCTGAAAGAGGACACTACCTATTGGGGACACCTTCACCATGAAGGGGTCTGCAGTGATGTTTAGATGTCAATGTAAATTTCCCAGCAGATCATTGCCCAGAGCGTCACAATGTCTCCTATAGTGCATCCTGGAGCCGACTCTTCTCCAGGTAAGGACACAAACCCACCAAACAGACTGTAATCAGACCAGCCCTCCGTTTTCTATCACTCCATGGTCCAACACGTCCTTAAGGACTGCATAAAAGATTTAGAAAAGGAGAATTTACTGATGTAACTTAAAGCTAATGTCTTTTAAAACACCTGAGACAAACCTCCATTACTTCTAAACATTTCTAAAGATTTATATTTGATCAGTTTTACCCCAGAAAGTGTAACAGCAGATGTTTTTTGGAGGTGTGGGTTGTATTTTTATTGATTGATTCATGTTTTTATTATAAAGATGTTTTCAAGTAAATGTAAATGGTGCTAATATCCCAGTATAGACCATTTATATTTATGGGGCAGCGGTGACCTAGTGGTGAGGGAGTCGCCCCGGATCGGAAGATTGTGGGTTCAATTCCCTCACCAGTAGGTTGCCCTGAGGCACCCTTGATCAAGGTACCGTCCCTGTCACTGCTCCCCAGGCGCTTTCAATAGCTGCCCCCTGCTGCACGTGTGCGTGGGTGAAACGCAGAGGTGTAATTTCGTTGCGTTCACAGTGACAAGAATAGTCACTTTCATGTCATGGAGTTTTTTTTGTAGACAGCTTTGTGCCACAGAGTAATTTATTGAGTTAAAATCTGTTAATATGTCAAACATAGCACCTGTTTTATTGTGCTAAACCTCCTATTATACACTTTTGGGTTGCCAGAGCTTGGCCTAGCTCATGAGATCTTCCTTTATTCCACGTAACTGAGATGTAATAATTGAGATGGATCCGTCGTTTTCATTACTTTTGCTTACATCACTGAGCGGCGGAGAAAATTGAAGCCTTTTATCTTATCTTCTTTCCAAAGATCCTCTTTTTTCACCCATGATTCATCTCCGCCAGCCCACTGGGCAAACAATTATATTTGATATTGTCCTCCTGGGCGTTGGGTATTGAGTACAGGGATTGCATTGCCACCCCACCAGACTGTCGCCAGAGTGCCGTGTATAATTCTCCAGCCCTCTTCCTTTTCAGGTGCGTATCCATTTCAAGCCCGGCCGTTATTCGCAGTGGAACATGATAGAACGAGCAGAACCAGACGCTGAATTAACTCGTCCCTCTGCTGAAAAATAATCCTCTAAATAATTCACTCTGCAGCGAAGTGGTCACCCGGAGAGGACACTAATCTGTACAAATCACTGAGAGCGGAAAAAACAAGGAACAAGGGGCAGTCCTGCCGTTCTAATTGTGGTAACGATCCTGATAAAAGGAGAGGAGGCGGATCGGGTCCTGAAACCACTTCTCCTGACCTGGATCTGAGGTCAAGCTGAATTTGACTTGAAACAGAAAGCTGTTCAACCCACCCAAATGTTTAAAGGCATCGAGTCCAGGTCACGTCGAGTCACAAAAAAGCTCTACAGGATCTGCGCCCCTAGTGAATGACAAACTCACAAAAACTGGGAAAAGAACCTTGAGAGGAATACGTCCTCCTCTGGACCACACGGAATCATCAAGAAGGAAAAGAACTGATGTCACAAAAACAGTGTAATTTTCTCAGATAAAGAGAGTGAACAGATTTAAGTGCCGATGGTCGAAACTGTCTGTGTTCAGTAGAAATGAAGCTCCATTACAGTCTGTAGTTCAATAAAAGGTTTGAAGCTGATAGTAGAGTCTGTAGTTGTTGTTCAGTAAAAGGTTTGAAGCTGATAGTAGAGTCTGTAGTTGAGTTGATCATTAAAGGTTTTATGATGATAGTAGAGTCTGTAGTTGATCATTAAAAGGTTTTATGCTGATGGTAGAGTCTGTAGTTGATCATTAAATGGTTTGAAGCTGATAGTAGAGTCTGTAGTTGATCATTAAAAGGTTTGAAGCTGATAGTAGAGTCTGTAGTTGTTCATTAAAAGGTCTGAAGCTGATACGTAGAGTCTGTAGTTGATCATTAAAGGTTTTATGCTGATAGTAAGTCTGTAGTTGATCATTAAGGTTTAAGCTGATAGTAAGTCTGTAGTTGATCATTAAAAGGTTTGAAGCTGATAGTAGAGTCTGTAGTTGATCATTAAAAGGTTTGAAGCTGATAGTAGAGTCTGTAGTTGATCATTAAAAGGTTTTATGCTGATAGTAGAGTCTGTAGTTGATCATTAAAAGGTTTTATGCTGATGGTAGAGTCTGTAGTTGAAGTCATTAAAAGGTTTGAAGCTGATAGTAGAGTCTGTAGTTGATCATGCAAAAGGTTTGAAGCTGATAGTAGATCTTAGTTTGATCATTAAAGGTTTGAAGCTGATGGTAGAGTCTGTAGTTGATCATTAAGGTTTGAAGCTGATAGTAGAGTCTGTAGTTGGTCATTAAAGGTTTGAAGCTGATGGCAGAGTCTGTAGTTGGAGTTCATTAAAGGTTTGAAGCTGATAGTAGAGTCTGTAGTTGGACTTCATTAAAAGGTTTGAAGCTGATAGTAGAGTCTGTAATTTGGTCATTAAGGTTTCAGAAGCTGATAGTAGAGAGTCTGTAGTTGGTCATTAAAAGGTTTGAAGCTGATAGTAGAGTCTGTAGTTGGTCATTAAAAGGTTTGAAGCTGATAGTAGAGTCTGTAGTTGCTCATTTAAAGGTTTTAAACTGATAGTAGAGTCTGTAGTTTGTGTTCATTAAAAACCCTATAATTCTTCCTCCTATTGAGGACCATATATTCTGATGGTTCTACAAGTGTTCAGGGTTCTATTTAGAACTGCTGCTTTTAATAAGAAACCCTTAAAGAACTATTTCTAGGGTAGAATTGAAGATTTCCATATTCATTTTCAATGTCCATCCTATCTGACATGAAAACAGTGCGGTAACTGTGTAATAACTTCATTATTTACTATGTAATAATGTAATAACTATGTAATAACATTTAACCTGTATATCCACTTATCCACTGCCTATCCAGTTTTAGGGCCGGTCTGTCAGAACGGCCTCTATTTGAGCCAAAAACAACACGTCCCATTCAGACGGGGGTCCCCGGGTCACGCCGCTCTGATTAAATTGTTTGCGTAGCAAAGCCTGGTCCTCACAGAGGCCTGTTGTCCTGCTTACTTTGAAATACAAAACGTGTGCATTTGGCAAATCTCAGCGAGACATAATGCGAGCGCTACTTTAAAATCCTCCTCTATTATGAAGAGCGGTGGCTTTTTTCTGGACAGCAAGAGAAAGAGGAGCCCGAACGGAAGGGTTTGGGTTACAGTCGCAGAGTCTGAGCTGAAAGTAAGGCTGGAGCTCTATCACCAGCTGCACGCCTGTGTTTATTTAGCAATCCTGCCCAAGCCTGGCTGGACCAGACAGACTGTAGATGCCAGAAAGGAGGCTGTGTTTCATTCCAGGGGCATCGCAGCTGGAAAAAAAAATGGACCTGGCTGTTCAGACCCCAGAGAGTAATAAATGAAAACTCCTGGTTTCAGCAGTGGAGTGCATTTTTCCCCAGTAACTGTGCTTTCACAGCAATTTTGCTTTCACCTCGGATTGTTTCCGAGGAAATATTCATCAGTTTAACTCTTTTGTTGAACATGTTGTTTGTTTGAGGATCTTAATGGAGAATTCACCACAATGCAGTGGTGGGTTAAGTGTGAAATGGAACCAGACGTCTCCAAACGCACCAGTGAAGCTCCACGTGTCTCTGAGTGTGGGATGATGATGAAGGTAAAACCTTCTAAATCACTTCTCTTTGTGTCCCTCCACCATCGGCTCTTTAGTTTTAGACAAAAATCTGTGGGAGATCTCAGGCATCAGGCAGTGTCCTCCCCACAATTTCATGTCTGTGAGGGCCATTCAGACTTCCGGTTCCATTCACACACACTGGGAACACATTTGTGCTGAATCTAATTAATGAAGCATTCTTCAGACCATCTTTTCATCGATTCGTATGAAAACCTTGAGGCTGTCTGAAGCTGCCCTTTAAGCTGTGTGAACATTTCATGATGGATGGACCTTTGGAAATCTCAGCGTATGATAAGTTAGGAATGTTTTTCTCCTATAAAGTTCCCACTGTGGAGATAGGAGGTTTTCCGGTGACTATATTTTCATCCTTAAGTTCTTTGTAAACGATCTCAGTGATGTGAGCTCAGGCTCCCACTGTGAAGCTCATATCTGAAGGCTCAGGAGAGAAACCTGATTTATCAGCACAGAGTTTCTACACATCTCTCCAGGAGCTGAAGAGCAGATTTCTGCTTCCAACCTAAAGAGAGCTTTTACCAGCAGAACCTGCACACGTTCCTCCAGAAGAGCACTTTATCTGGATGGATAACAGTGCAGTTAAATATCATTGCCTGCACTTCTTTGACTTTGAAATTTCCTCTTAATCTCACTGTTGGACTTATCCATCCATCCATTCATCCATTCATCCATCCATCCATCCATCTGCACCAATTGAGCCTACAGCAGTAAAGTCCAAACAAGCTGAACGGTGGGCAGTGGTGGCCTAATGGTTAGAGAGTTGAGCTCCAGGATCAGAAGGTCATGGGTTCGAATCCCCAAGCAGTAGGTTGTCCTGAGGTAGCCTTGAGCAAGGTACCATCCCCATCACTGCTCCTCTGGTGCTTTCGACAGCTGCCCCCTGCTGCACATGTGTGTGGGTGAAAAGCAGAGATTGAATTTTGTTTTGCTTCACTGTGCACTGTGTCTCACAATGACAAGAATAGTCACTTTCACTTTCCCCTCTAATTGAAGTACTAAGGAGTCTTTCAGACCAGGCTGCTGTTTATTAAGGCAAAATACAGGGCGACCAATCAGAACAGGGTTCATTTACATATTTCAGTCTTCAAGGCAGAGATCAGAAATCAAATTCATCAATATCAAACAAATATCAGTGGGAAATAAACCAAATACCAAAACAATTGGGGACATGAGCCCTTTGATGCGATCAGGTTGTACTTTATTTAATCTATGATATTTTACAAAAAGTCAATAAATGGATAAAATGACTCAAATAAGTATAAAACCTGTAGAAACATCTCAAAAAGTTAAACAATCCAAAGTCTGAGTCACCTTAAATAGCTGGACTAGATTTGAAGCTCTGGCTGATAGATTTGGGTCACTCTAATTCTAAAAACTAATAATCTGATCATCTGTTACTCTGCTTCAGTTTCTTTACTGTTCATCACGGCACCATGCAGGAATAGTTTCTCAGGAACAGATTGTTTTATGGCAGATTTATTTTAATCAAAATCTTACTCATACTTTACACAAGAACATTGGGTAGATCAGCGTGCATTTCAGTGGCGGTGATGGGGACGGTACCTTGATCAAGGGTACCTCAGGGCAACCTGCTGGTCTGGGATTTGAGCCCACGACCTTCAGATCCTGGAGTCCCTAAACGGTAGACCGCCGCTGCCCCACGAATAAACGATCTTTAATGATATCGAATCGTAAACTTGACTAAACTGTTCCTTTAAGACCCCCTCAGTGCTCTGAATATTTCTACTCCATCTTTGCTCTACGAGAAGGTTCTTCATCCGACGAAGTGCTTCAGTTTCGGACGCCACGCTGTGTGTCTGTGCCGGGCTATAAATGCGCTTTTGCTCTTAAATTACAGCACGCTTTCGTTCAGCCTTTCTTGGCAACCCGGCGAGGACATTAATCTGGTACTCGTTTAAAATTAGTCTCCAGGGTCAGCCGCTCACCCTCTGCACTGCGTACCTATTATAGAGTCTTTACGCTTCTTTGAAGACACAATTACAGAGGGAGATCAGAGGGACTAATGTTACACTGGTTTTAGTGCAGACGACACACTGTATTATTACTTGAGTGACTGATGGCTCTTTTCTGTGTCACCAGGCTCAACTGTATGAAAACACCACCAAAGAGGCAAACCTTAAATAGAAACATCAGGGGAATCATCCTTGTTTTGACCCAGAAATTGTTACAAAGGCATCTGGACTATTTTGGTCTACTATGAGCACCATTGGGCTGCAAAATATCATGATCTTATGGCTTGATTTGATCCAGAGAGCAGCTGGAAAACACAAAAACTGTGTACGGTAGCTGAGAAGCTGCAAATTGCAAATTAGAAAGCGATGTTTCATGAATATTTACATTTTCTGATGACTTTATTCTCCTTCTCCCTCCTTTCCCCCCCAAATCTCTGTCCTTTCTTCCATTTTCAGAACTCCATCCTTTAGTTTGAACTTCTGAGTTGATCCTCCATTGTTTTCTTCTCCATCATCTTCCCAACATCCAGACCGTCTCAGAATAAATGGACACAAACACAGAAAAGACGTCCCTCTGTGTGTCCATCGATGCAGGACAGAGTGAAGGAGAGTGAGAGAGAAGACGGAGAGTGGATGGCAGAGAAAATGTGTGTATTGAGTGTGATGTCCGTGAAGGGAGAACTAGAAGAGACGTGGATCCAACACTGGAGAGAGGAAAACAAATTTGAATTAACAGAGAAATACTGAATAGATAAAGTTCTTGACCTAATATCTAGACCGCCACGTCCCCAGGATGTATAATGACTCAAAAACACTCACTCATTTTCTGAGCTGCTTGTCCTGATTAGGAGAGGACTCACAGGACAAAAGATGGGGACTCCCTGGACAGGTCACCAGTCCATCACAGGGCAGACACACAGACAAACACACTCACACCTACAGGACAATTTATCATCTCTAGCCCACCTGACGAGCAGGTCTATGGATGGTGGGAGGAAACCAGAGCTCCTGGATGGACAGACACAGGGAGAACACGTCCGTGCAGAAAGGACCCGGACCGTCCCACGTGGGAATCGAGCCCGGGACCTTCTCACTGCGAGGAGACAGCGCTGCAGCACCGCGCTGTCCCAGATGAAGATGTAATAAAAATAAATGTCTGAATTAAAGTTCTGTCACTTTCCGGCTAGTGCGACGAGAGCTGAAGGCTTTTCCTCGATACTGTAACAACACGACGCATCATGTATTTTTTATCAGGCCTTTCGGAAAGTTTGCAGTTTATAATATTTTGATGAGAACCTAAGGTAAATGTCATAACACTGTAACGTCAAAGTCAGTTTTTTTCCTCGGGATCTGCAGAATCCAGCAGTTTGCACTAAACCAGGTTGAAGACATATTAGAAATGTTGATGTATATGTTGATGTGTGTGTGTGTGTGTGTGTGTGTGTGTGTGTGTGTGTGTGTGTGTGTGTGTGTGTGTGTGTGTGTGTGTTGAGGAAATAAAAGGTGTGTGTGTGTAATGTCTGGGTGTGTGTTCTGGGGGTGTGTGTGTGAAAAGGTCGACTTTAATGTGGGATGGTGAGCGTCACCGTTCCTCAAGTAGGTCACACTCGGCCCGTCTGAAGATGAGGAGAATAATCCGGCGCTGCTCGGCAGGCCCGGAGATCAGAAGGTAGAAAAGGGCTGCGACCGGTTCTGGAGCTCAGACGTTCTGTTCTCCTGCAGCCTGAATTCTTCATGATTCACTGCCTCATCCTGCAGAACAGCCAAGAGGAACCTTAAATAAGCTGCACAGACAGTTAACTCACCCAGCGGTTCTGCTCCATTACCCAAACTTAAGGAGGCGCTTTATCCTGAGAGCAAAAATCACACTTTTTAAAAATGTGGACATTATTCCCTATTTTTTTCCCAAAATACGTTTTTTAAATACATTTTTTATTAAAATGATAAACGATCTAAAACTTTTTTTTGCTAATAAAGCCATTTTTGTGTGTTATTTTTGCCATGCTTATCTTTTAGTCCACACATTTTAAATTCATTTCTTACCAAAAATAGAAATGAACTGCATTTCTGCATGTTTCTTTGCACTTTTCGTTGCCTTGCTAATCTTGCAGTCCTTCGTACACAGGAGCTAGGTTTTAAGTGAAAAAGTGAACGTGACTATTCTTGTGAAAAACGGCAAACTACAACAAAATTCAGCCTCTGCTTTTCACCCAAACACTCTCCAGAAGGGGGCAGCTATTGAAAGCAGCCAGGAAGCAGTGAAGGGGACGGTACCTTGCTCAAGGGCAACCTACCGGTCTGGGATTCGAACGCACAGCCTTCCGGTCCTGGGACTCCACTCCCTCACCACTAGGCCACCGCTGCCCCAGCCAAAAGCTCTTCGTGAACATAAATGAGTTTTGCACTGGATTAAATCTGGATTCAATTAAGGCTGATTAGCCAGTAAGAGTGGCATGATGGATAGATTTTGGCCGGGAGATGACGTAGCAGGGTGGTTTCTTCTTTTCTTCTGTAGGATTGCTCTTAACAATGTAACGACTTGATGAAAGGCTGAATGTAGACACTCCTGTCGCTGGTCTGACATCTGAAGCATGTTTGTGTAATAACAAGACATTACAGAACACATGTTCTTGTCACAGCGTTGCGGTGTGTCTTACCCTGGGGAGCCGTGGAACCACACTGCATCCTGGAGAGCAGATTAATTAAAACCTAGACTGCACAAAGTAATGTGTAAATCTTTGCTAATTAGATTTTAGCCGCGGAGAAGCCGCATAGCCTCGGAAATGCCACCGATTCAATGGACAGGAGAAAGATTGGCCATAAAAGAAGTCTTTAACAAAGAGACACGGGCTTCTGTTTAGCTGATCATCATCACCCTCCTCATCATCCTCATCATTATATGTCACAGTCGTTAGGAACCGCATTTTAGATCAAAATCGAAGGACTAATGGTACCGGGTCCAATAATTCTCTGCTTTCTGTCAAATTAGCGGGTCATCAAGCCAAGCTAATTATCTGTGGCTTGATTGATCTTTCTTGTTTCTCCAGGAAACAGTGATGGCACCTTGGTCACACCGATCAGCCACAACATTAAACCCACTGCAGGTAATGATGTGGTTCCGTTGGTCTGGACATGTCCAGAGCAGCAGAGATGTTGAGAAAGGACAAAGATGAGGTTTATGGATATGGTGAGAGAGGACATGCAGGGGGACGTAATGAAAGAGGAAGAAACAGAGGAAGAAATGGAGTCAGAGTATCCACTTTTTGAACCTTAAGAGGAGCAGCAGAGAGAATAAAGTGATGATCTAGTCCCAGAAGAAAGTTTTGATTGAGTTCCAGAAGAAGGTGGCGATCTAGTTCCAGGTCCAGGTTAATGCTGGAAGCATTCAAAAATGGATGAGTGTAACAATCTGAGGGACAAACTTTTACATTATGGTGGTTCTTCATAGTGGTTCTTCTCAAGTGGCTCTTGCAGATTGTCTCTTTTTGAGTCTTTGCTCTTCTCAGTGGTTCTTGCATTTTTCCACCAACAGGGAACCATATCTTTAATGACTTTGATGAAAAATAAAAGTGTTTTCTATAATGTCATTCCACCGCTGATGGCACCCTTGGTCAGAGGTTCCTCCAAACCGATGGAGAAGTGTGCTGGTTCACCAGACTGCACCAAGGTTCTAGGAATCATGGACAGAATTGGTTAAAGAACCGGTTCCCTGTAGATGAAAAAAAGCTGTCATGGTGAGCTCATCAGACTACAGTGGTTAATAAAATGGAAAAAATCTCTAAATGATGTGCTCCATCTCCTCCCAGACTTCCTTGCTCCACTCCACATCACACTCAAGCCCAGACATCAAAAGTTAAAAGGCTGGAGGATCGGGCCGAAAGCCTGGGCCCGAGCGGATCGGGTTACTTTTTAAAGAGCTGCGGGAACACAAGTGTTACAATCAGCGGGAACAATCGCGAGTGTATTCCGGGAAAGTCTAATCCGAGGGTCCGGGTAACAGGCACGCCGGTCCATTTCATCCATCAGCCGAGATGCGTACAGGAAAAGGAATTCTTTGTTAATCTGGTTAGGCCCCTCTCCGCCAACAATGCATCTTCCTCCCAAACCGTCCGGCGCTCGTCCAGCGTGTCTTGGTCCGGGGCAGTAATGTGTCCATAAGTGAGTTAATGTCGTCGTGCAGATTTGATTTTCTCCTCAAACATTACATCACTCTTTATGCTGCAGCTCATTTTTAATTAGTTGGGATCACACGCGGGACGCCCCAAAGCTTCAAGGTTACCGGAAAAGAGCCGACACCTTCGTTACAGCGCCGTGTAAACAAACAGGGTGACTCGGCGGCAGTTTGGATAGTAGGCCTTGTTTTTTGGTCACAAAGACGAGGCACAGTGTCCTTACTGTCCTTTTTGGGTTCTTCCTCTTGGTCCTAGGAAGGTTCTGCTTATGACCAGTGGTTCTTCTCAATAGTTCTTCCTCAGGAAGCTCAGGCTGTTCCATCAGAGCTTAAATCTGTTTACACTCTAATTTAGAATATTACACTCTTTTTAATGACGTCACTTATTCTTGATCATCTGGTGTCCGCCAGGTTCTCCTTCTGAGTCTCGGTTGCTTTCGATGTTCTTCCTCCAGTTTTAGAGAGTTTGTTGCTCACTCGAGGTTCGATTTTCTCCTTTTGAGATTTCCTGTGATCTTATGGAGGTTCCCATTTTGGGTCTTTGTTTCTCTCCGAGGTTCTTCCTCATGTTCTTTAGCAGGTTCTCCTTTGGAGTTCCAGTTCATCTCAGTGCTTCTTCTCAGCAATAGTACCCCATAACCTTAGCAAGGTTCTCCTTTTGACTACTGGTTCTTCTCAACAGTATTTTCAGATTCTTACAGAGTTCTTCTTTTGGAATGTTCTCCTCCCAGCTCTTTCCACAAACAGGGAAATGTTTACTTTGTGCTTCAGGAACTCTTGGTTTGAAGCATTTTAAAGAAAACTAATTGGTTTGGATTTGTTTCTTCTTCTGCTTTTTTAGGTATTGGGTAATTCTGTCTTTTTTCCTTTTGATTGTTGTTTCCTCTGGGTGGTTCTTCCTCATGTCCTTAGGGAGGTTCTCCTTTTGAGCCTTTGTCCCTTAGTGCTTCTCCTTCATGATCTAAAGGAGTTTCACCTTGTGGGTATCGGTTCCTCTTAATGCTTTTAGAGAGTTTATCTTGTTGAGGTTTTCATTCATATCTTCCTTTTTTTCTTACATTCTTACTCTTTCCATTTGTGTCTTGGCTTCTCATAAAATTTCTCCCTCATGCTTGTAGGATGTTTCTTTGAGTCTTGGGTTCCAGCGTTTCTCCTTTAACGCTCATGGGGAGATTTTCCTGATTCTCAGTGATGCTCTTTGGGAGGCCTGCGTTTTTTTAATCCAGTAAACAGAACGTAATTAATTTCTCCTGATGTGAGGCTGGATAGACTTCACAGAATGCTGCTAAAATGTACAATTATTAATTCATAAAATAAATATGATTGTAAATGCATTTGTTGTGAGAAAGGCCAAGCAAATGCATTAATGGTCCATGCATAAAAGCGATGCAGAGTGATTTGCATAAACAAAAATAGAAAGTAAAAAAAAATAATAATAATAAAGCACATAATGTGGATATAAAATATAATATAAGATAATCAAGGTGTGGGCTCTGTGCTTGTTCGCTATAAATGTAAACCGTTCCATCCAGATAAAGTGCTCTTCTGGAGGAACGTGTGCAGGTTCTGCTGGTAAAAGCTCTCTTTAGGCTGGAAGCAGAAATCTGCTCTTCAGCTCCTGGAGAGATGTGTAGAAACTCTGTGCTGATAAATCAGGTTTCTCTCCTGAGCCTTCAGATATGAGCTTCACAGTGGGAGCCTGAGCTCACATCACTGAGATCATTTACAAAGAACTTAAGAATGAAAATATAGTCGCCGGAAAACCTCCTATCTCCACAGTGGGAACTTTATAGGAGAAACATTTTATCATACGCTGAGATTTCCATAGGTTCTTCCATCATGAAACGTTCACACAGCTTAAAGGGCAGCTGGGACCTTCAGACGGCCTCAAGATCTTTATACAAACTGCGAGATTTTCTGAAGAATGCTTCCTCAACAGATATAAATTCAGCCAAAATGTAAAACTTGAAAAAAAAAAAAGCAAAAATACAAGAATAAAGATGATTGTCCACAAAGAGAATATTTGCCAAAATATGAAGAGGATGTTCTACAGGCAGTAACAACTTTAAAAAAAAAAAAGAAAAATGTTCAGAGCAAGTTTGGTGTGAAACACTGTGAGTCATATACAGTGTGTGTGAACGGACCCGGAAATCTGAATGTCCCTCACAGACAGGAACTGCTGGTGGAGACGCTGTCTGATGTCTGAGATGTTTCCGTTTGGAGAAGCTTTTCGGCTAAAACTGAACCCGTTCATGGTGGAGGGACACAAAGGACAGAGATTTAGTTCAGATGGACAGTTTTACCATCATCACCGTCCCACAGAGACACTCAGAGACACTCGGAGATACACAGAGACACACAGAGACACTCAGAGACACTCAGAGACACACAGAGACACTCAGAGACACTCGGAGATACACGGAGAAACACAGAGACACTCAGAGACACACAGAGACACACAGAGACACTCAGAGACACTCGGAGACACTCAGAGACACACAGAGACACACAGAGACACTCAGGAACACACAGCTGAAACACTCAAGAGACACTCAGAACCCTTTCGGAGACACACAGAGACACTCAGAACACTCAGAGACATGGAGATACAGAGACACACAGAGACACTCAGAGACACACAGAGATTTACTCAGAGACACTCCAGAGACACTCGGAACACTCGGGAAGACACACAGAACACTCCAGAGACCTCCAGAGACACTCGAATACAGAGGCACACAGAGGACGCTCAGAGACACACAGAGACACTCAGAGACACTCCAGAGACACTCGAGGAGACACACAGAGAGACACACAGAGAGACACTCAGAGACACACAGAGACACTCCAGGCCTGCAGGAACACTCAGAGACACACAGAGACCTCAGAGACACTCAGAGACACTCGAGGAGACACACAGAGACACTGCATGAACCTGCGGAGGACACTCAGAGACACAAAGACACTCAAGAGACACACAGAGACACACAGAACCTCAGAGACACACAGGAGACATACACAGAGACACTCAGAGACAGGCAGAACACTCAGAGACACACAGGGCACACAGAGACACACAGGACACTCAGAGACTGCACAGAAGTTGCTCCAGAGACACTCAGAGACACTCAGAGACACACAGAGACACTCAGAGACACTTTCGGAGACACACAGAGACACACGGAGACACTCTGAGACACGGAGCTTCACTGGGGGACAGAACATACACAGATTTTGGACTTCTGGTTCTGTTCAGCACTGGAGGGAAATATGAACCGTTTCAGAAATTAACTCAGGAGGAGTTTAAATCGAATTATAGAACGTTATAGAATTCAGGATTTCTGTTCTTAATGGTTGAAATATTAACCGAACGTGTTCTGATTTCTTTCTGATTTGTATTTAAAATAAGAATAAAATAAGAAAATCCGTCAGCTTGTCTGTTTGAGGTCCCCGATGGAAAGGCCGGTGATATCGCTCGGAGGATTTCACTCGACTTTGTTTCTAAGGAAACCATCTCTGGGAATTGGCTGAAGAAGAGAAAGAATAAAAGTTTTGTAATCTTCAAGTCTTTTTTTTTCTCTGGCAGCTTCTTATTTGTCCCCTGCGTCTGCCCTCTTTATTATTATCTCTGAACTATTCTCTGGCTCCGGAATAGTTGCGCCTCCATGCATCACGATTTGAACCAGAAGCTCATCACAGTGTGGCTGGGCGGTGGTGAAGAATGCTAAAGCAAATCTGCGACGGATCATCAGGTGGTCGAAGCGTCTCAGCTTTCTCTTTCATTCGGTGTCATGGCCCGAGTCTAATGGTGCCTGTCTCTGACCACCAGGCAAAGGGAAACAAAAAGCCTCCTAATCGCGGGACTTCTGACCTCTAGCAGTCCTGGTGCTCCTCAGGCACGAATTGCAAACACAGTTGATCATTTTCAAGCAGTTATGTCATAACATGCCACATGAATTGTTCAGGTGTGAACATTTGAGAGTTTTGCTGAAATAAAAGCATAAAATTAATCATTTTTTATCTTCAGATTCATTGCATTGTAATCATTTGTGTGAGGAACATCTTAAAGAACATACCGAGCTCATTTTGTTCACCTACCAACCATGGATCAGACTGTGTGTGTGTGTGTGTGTGTGTGTGTGTGTGTAAAACCATATTCCTGCCCACGTTTTCATCTAATCAGAGGATCTAACAGAGTTAAATGATGAATATTAACTATATTTGACAACCGTATTGCTTGCAATTGAGATAAATGTAAATATTTAAAATTAATGGTCATAAAAGTTTACTAAAATGATCATCAGGAACAGTGTGGGTCTGCTTGGGCTGCGAAACTGACCTTTGACCTCAAAATACTTCATACAGACGAGAAGTCAATAAAATCCACATTTCTACCTGTATTACCTTCATCGAGAGTTTAAGTTTAAATGTTATGTCCCACCTTAAATGTGGCAGCAGTGCTGTACTGGCTCCAGAATGCTTGCATAATTTAAGGTGGAACTGAAATAGTGAGGCAGATGGAAGGAGACGTGGAGACAGGGAGAGTGGATGGTGGAGAAAAGGCGTGCATTGAGAGTAATTTCTTTGCCGGTTGAAGACTAGACAGGAGGCAGGACTAGGCTAGGACTGAACTAGGGTGGGGCAGGATTAGCGTGGGGCAGGACTAGGGTGGGGCAGGACTATGGTGGGGCAGGACTTGGGTGGGGCAGGACTAGGATGGGGCAGGACTAGGGTGGGGCAGGACTAGGGTGGGGCAGGACTAGGGTGGGGCAGGACTGAGATGGGGCAGGACTTGGTGGGGGCAGGACTAAGGGTGGGGCGGGACTAGAGGCGGGCAGGACTGGGGTGGGGCAGGACTGGGGTGGGCAGGACAGGTGGGGCAGGACTGGGATGGGGCAGGACTTGGGGTGGGGCAGGACTGGGGTGGGGCAGGACTGGGGCGGGGGCAGGACTGGGAGTGGGGCAGGACTGAGGCGAGGGCAGGACAGGGTGGGGGCAGGGGTTAGGGCAGTGGGGTGGTGATCAATGGTGATCTTGCTCAAGGGAACCTACTGATCTGCATAGTGAACCCACATCCTTCTGGAGATGGGACCTGGTCCCTAAACACTAAGACACCACTGGTGGTCATTAGATCACCAGCCATTGGCAGGAGTTCCAAAACTGGACTAGGGTTGAGCCTAACCCTAACACTGGACCCATTTTGCTATTTCAGACTACAAACACAAGCTACAGATCCAAAAACACAAACTATTGATCTGTATTGATTCCTAACCCCAACTCTAGCTCTTATCCAGAGCAATGTCCAGTTCCAGATTACAGGACAGTCTCCTGGAGCCATTCAGGGTTAAGGGTCTTGCTCAGGAACCCAATGGTGGTGGAGATGGAGGTAGGATTCAAACCTCTGACCTCTTGGTCCACAGATCCGTTGACAAGTATCCCACCACTAGACCCCTAAACTCTAGACTGAAGGGGTCCTCAGCAGATCCGAGTGTTTTCATCTCCATGTTTCTGGAAGATTCCTCATCTCCCCAGAAACCCTTTTACAAACAGACCATCACAGTCGTCCATAGCGAGGGGACGCAGGGACGTCTACTACTGTTTATAAGTGAGACAACTCCCCTGAACTCAGTCATCTCTCTCTCTCTCTCTCTCTCTCTCTCTCTCTCTCTCTCTCTCTCTCTCTGTTCTGTTTCTTTTTCTTTCTTTTTCTCTTCTGTTCTTTTCTGCTATCTGTTCTGTTCTGTTCTCTCTTTCTTTTCTTTTTTTTCTTTTCTTCTCGTCATCTCCATCATTTAGGTCCTTCATTCCTGTCTTGTTCCTTTCTCTCATTCTCTTTTCTCTTGTTCTGTCTCTCTATTTCTCTCTCTCACTCTTTTATTTCTCTCTTGCTCTCCATCATTGAATGTCTCCTTTCTTCACTCTCTCTGCCTCTCTCTTTCTTTACGCCCTCTACAATTAGCTCGTTTTCAGTTTTTCTCTTTCTCTCATCATTTATATCAGCTTTAATCATTATTCTCTCTCTCTCTCTCTCTCTCTCTCTCTCTCTCTCTCTCTCTCTGCAGTAGAGTGTATAAAAAGCTGCAGATTTCTGAGCTGTTTATTGTTTCTCTGTATTTTTATTCTTTTTTTACTGTTTAATTCTGCAGTTTCCACTCGGGCTGTTAGAAGTGCTAATTAGCCGCAGTCGTCGGCCGCTATTGTGAACGAATGAAAACAAACAGCATAATCAATTTCTGTACTGAACTTCGTTTACACAGAAAACAACTTCATTTATTTATTAACTCCTATAGGACACACAGCAGGGGACAGCCATATCCAGCACCCGGGAGCAGTGATCAAGGACAGTACCTTCCTGAACAGAACCTCAGGAACAGGACTTTTACTCCACGACCTTCTTTTTACTTAGAATAAATCTTAAAAAAACCCATAAGCTGCCTGCTCCTGACCCCCAAAAACCATCCAGATTAATCATCCTTCCATCCGTCCGTCCATATGTCCTGTTCATCCACATTTAGCTTATACTATTAATACATTTCCATCCATCCATCCATCCATCCATTCATTCACTTCCAGCTTATGTTGTTTATACATTTTTTTCTGCTTCATTCATTAATTGATCCAGCCATCCATCCATCCATCTGTCCATCTATCCATCCATCCACTCTTCCATACAACCATCTTTCCACCCAACCAAATGTCCATCCATCCATCCATCCAAAGATGCGTGCATACAATTATCCACTTTTATCGTATCTGTTCATCCATTTTTATAAATTTTCTTTATTTCTTTCTTGCTCCATCCATTCATATACCTTAGCGATCCATCCTTCCATCTATCCATCTATCCATCCATCCTCTGAGCTAACATGAATGTTCACCTGGAAGCGAGGCATGAGTCTTTTAGTGCAGCTAAAACCTTCACTCCAGACAAAAGAAGCTGCGGTTCTGAAGGCAGCGTAAGAAGCAAAATATTCCACCACTTGCACCAAAAACATGAACTCTTCCCACCTGCGGCGCTACTCGAACAGCCTAAAGCTTATAAAAAAGATCATTTTCCATAAAGCCTTATTGAGAATTTAATGAATGCTGAAAATTGTATTCCTTCGTTTTCAATCTGTTTATTATTATTCGTAAGCTGGAGCATTACTGTGCAGTTGCTTTAGTAATAACCAGGCTGGTCATAGCTGAACCTGATTGTGCTGAAATCATTACTGATATTATTATTTTTCCCTGTTGCTTGCAATTATTTCATTATTTAGCACTTTACCAAATAAAAGAAGTGATTTAGAAGCACTTCCCAGGAACCTTTCAAAACATAGTTCTTCGAGATTGACTACCCAGTGCTGGAAGATCACGACTCAAGCTTTGTACACACGCTGCTTTGTTCACAGAACGAAAACAGCGGTTTGTGGACATTTCACCTTTTTCATTTTCAGGAGACAGTGATAGATATGAGGTGAAGAGACATGCCTTAGAGACAGTACTGAGTGTGAGGACAGAGACACCACAGAGCAGAGAGGAGTACTGAGTGTGGAGACAGTACAGGGCTTAGTACTGAGACAGTATAATGTAATTACAAAGTAAGAGCAAGCGAACCTGTAGGTGAACCAGGACTCTCAGAAAGAGAACCCATCCCCTTCTGATCCACACCACAACATCCAGTGTGTCAAGGAACCCTGCCCCAAATTAGATCAGAACTTTTTTAAAGTGTAAAGATCCTCCACATCATGTAGGTTCCACCAGATTTAAAAAAAAGGTGCCTAGAAGAACCACTTTGGGTTCCCTTAAGGACCTTCCAGTGGGTATCTTTCTTTCAGCAAGTTCATCACAAAACCACAGGAGATAAAGGCTAGTGGCAGCTTTACTTTAACATACAGGAGCACTGGACATCATCATTTCAGCAGAACATGTTGTCCCGTATTCAGGTACGGGACAAACCAGACAACCAGATTTGAAAACCTTTCTTTACGACACCGCACTTCTGCCACTGTTCCATTGTTGCCATAATTTAATAGACGTATCCCTCTGGGTCCTTCCAGTAATTGGAGTTTCTGTGAAAAACATATTTAAATATTCATGAAGGTACTGGGGTTCTCAGTTCTTTGGGTACTCGGCAGCTCAGTCTGAGCGAGTTTTCCAGGGACATGATGAAATCCTGGACAGAGGCGGTGCACACCACCTCCCAAGTGGTGCCGAAACAAGTTGGACCTCGAGAACTGAGCTGCAGAAAGAAAACTCACCAGATCCACACATGGTGTCAAAAAACGGAACGAAAAACAAAAAAGTGTGCAGCTTTCAGAGAAACAAGGAGGGAAGGATGGCGGAGAACATTGGCGCTCAGGTTTAAAGCCTTTATCTTGAGAGGATGGTGAAAAAGGAGAGAGGGAGGGAAAAGGAGGAAAAAAGAGAAAGAAAGGGTCTGGATGAGACAATGGAAGGAGAAGAAACAGAATGAGGATGAAAAGGAGATGCAGAGAGCAATGTAAGATAGCTTAAATGGGTAGGGCGGTCCTCCCTCTCCCCCCATCACTCAGTAGAACTGTCACTCTCTCTCTTTCTGTGGATGTGTGGGGTGGTTCTCCCTCTCCCCCATCACTCAAGTAGAACTGTCCTCTCTCTCTCCGGCGAGAGTGTGTAGGGCAGATTCCTCCCTCTCCCCCCATCCTCCAATGAACTCTCACTCTCTCTCTCTGGGTGTGTGGGGTGGTCTCCTCTCCCCCCCCCATCCTCAGTAGAGACATCCACTCTCTCTCTGGGTGTGTTGGGCGGTTCTCCTCTCCCCCATCCTCAATAGGAGCTGTCCTCTCTCTCTCTAGGTGTGGGCGTTCTCCTCCCCATGCTCATTATAACTGTCCTCTCTCACTCTGGGTGTGTGGGGTGGTCCTCCTCCCCCATCACTCCAATGGAGCTGTCCTCTCTCTCCTGGGTGTGTAAAGGTGGTCTCCTCCCCATCCTCATTCTCTTCTTCTCTCTCTCACTCTGGGTGTGTAGGGTGGTCCTCCCTCCCCATCCTCAGTAGAACTATACTCCTCTCTTTCTCTGGGTGTGTGGGTGGTCCTCCTCTCCCCCATCACTCCAGTAGAACTGTCCTCTCTCTCTCAGGTTGTGTGAATTGGTCCTCCCTCCTCCCCCATCACTCAGTAGACTGCTCCTCCTCCTCTCTCTGGGTGTGTTGGGCAGTTCCTCTCCCATCACTCCAGTAGAACAGCAGTGTAGAACTGTCCTCTCTCTCTCTGGTGTGTGGGGCAGTCCTCCCTCTCCCCATCCTCAGTAGAACTGTCCTCTCTCTCTCTGGAGTGTATGAGGTGATCCTCCTCTCCCCATCTGCTCAGTAGAACTATCCTCTCTCTCTCTGCATGTGTTGGGTGGTCCTCCCTCTCACCCATCAAGATACCAGCAAAGGAAGATGGGTTCTTCCATAAATTACTACATATAGTAAGGTTTGGTTCTTGGGTTTGGGAAATAATTAATAAAATTCTTCATAAAATAAAGAAATAAAATAAATTAATTGACTTCTTCAAAGTGTTTACAAAGTGGACAAAATAAACAGAGCCATTTGGACAGACAGAGTGAGCGTTCACTGACCCGAGCATGAACTCAGGGTTGTTCATGTTTAATTAAAAATATGAATTAGTTTAAAGTGGATGGATGTTTTGCAACTCTTTTCTTCTGTTTAGTGTTTTCCTGCATTGCAGCAAGGGTGAGATAAGCACTATCTACTTGTCCTCCAGCAATCATGATGAATGGGTAGAAACTAGTGGGAACTGAGTTCACCTTCCGCGCTGGCTAGGGAGACTTCGATGATTATTTGTCAACCACGACTAACCAGATTAATGAGTGCCTGGGTCTCAAAGTTAAGCACAACCTTCCACTGCGTCTCGCTAAGTCTGTCGGCATTATGATTCGACTGGCGCTGATGGAGCATATGAGCTGCTGGCGCTAAAAGTGCAGGCCAGAGGACAGTCTTCTCGTTTTAACAGATGTCCATCATGGCGTGCAGAGTTTGAGTGGAATAAACACCAGAAATACACAAAACAAATGCACACACATGATCATTTATCCCCAACCACTGCCAGGTGTTTGATGTTTGTTCAGATTATCTGTTTGGCAGGAGGAAGATATTCTTATTCTTGAGATTGTGAACAATGGGCGTGTGTAAGGATCGAAGGGACAAATTGTCATTGAATGGAACTGGCTGGATGTCTCCAACATGGAAGGTCTTGTATGGTACCATAGGCGCGCCACTGATCAGTGATTCTGAGAGAGAACCACTGAGAGAAACCATGGACACTAAGGAAGCAATAAACACATTCATGGAAGAGCTGCTGAGTTCTGGTTCTGATCAATAGAGAGTCTGGAATACTTACAGTGCAGTGGTGGGGATGGTGGGGATGCAGACCGATCGCGCTTGGTGTCATACCATACCCGTCAACACCAAAGCTCCTACAATGAAGAACTGGACCATGGGCGATGGAAGAAGGAGGGTCTCGTTTTCTTTTCAGATGATCTCCAGAGAACATAGTTTTTATGAAGATCCAGTGATTAGCGCCACCTGTTCAACAGCCATCATGTTGTCCTTCAGCTTCTCTCTTTGTCTGAAGACATGGAGTCTTGGAAAGAACTTCTATTGCTGCTGCTTTTGTCAGTTTGCTGCTCATTGATTTGGACGGCATTAATTATAAAGCTGTTAAAGAGACTTAATTGAATGAAAAGAGCTTCAACCAAAGAACAACACAGTGTGCAGGTCTGCTGAACTACTGCAGATGATAGTATTGGAGCATTCAGTAGAGTAGCAGTATTGAAACACAAAAATTACCAGTTATCCATGACCCATGAGATAGAAGTTATGTTGAGAATGATTTGAATCTTTATAGATAGATAGATAGATAGATGTGATGGTGAATGATGAACCAGGAAACAGAAGGGATAGACATGAGTTCAATACATGAGACTTGTCTTTAACGTTGGACAGCCTTCTGTCATGGACACAAAAATAAACATAATTCCATTTTAAAGGCGCTGGTAACCTGAGTGGCACCAAGTCCTCACCAGAAGGTTTGCCAGGGATTTTTAGTGACAAGGTACCATCACCTCATATCTCCCCAGATGTGAAATCTCATACACTGGATCAATTGGACTAGCAGACTGAAGGATCTATTTAGATGCTCGCCTGCCCGGTGCAGGAACAAATAGTCACTTTCACTTTATGAAACCCAAATGTCACAGTTCAGGATCAGAGTCCTGTCATTGAATGAACAGAACTTCCTCACCAGAAACTTTTCTAGCTGTTTTGTAAGCTTTTATGGCGTCATCTTTGCATTAAGACTCAGGGATTTAGAAGTTTTTCAAGGGTAGAGTGGTGGAGGACGGTGAAGAGCAGTGATATTAGAAGCTGAGGAAGGTCCATGACACTTTAGTGATTGTGTATCTGTGTGTGTGTGTGTGTGTGTGTGTGAGATTTGAACCTGAGACCTGCCTGTATGGATTTGAGGCGTCTTTACGAGCGTTAAACAGAACACACTGTTTAATCTTCAATAAGCTTCTGGGAGGAAAAGCTCACCTTTAAACATCTGCCTCTAAAGGTCCTCAAGTTCCATAAGAATTGTGTTTATAAAAGAATAATCTTTATAGTTTGGCTTCTTAAAGATACAGTCACTTCATCTTTTCTTTCACTGCAGTCGATTAACCTGCTAAAGCTGGTCAGATACCTGTTTTGGCCACTAGCTACCCAATGGTTTTGGCTCTAAATTTATATCTTTGTGATAATTAAAGTTTTTTTTTAGATTAAAGGTGATCTAGTGGGACCCAAAGCTGACTCTAAACCGCGTGAAATGTCACCGTCTTTCAGGAGACGTTGTCTTGTGAGACTATTGATCATGCCCCAGTGTTGGAAACTCATATTCCATCCATTTTCTGCCGCTTGTCCCAAACGGGGTCGCGGGGGAGTGCTGGTGTCAACCTGCTTTTACACAGAGCGAGAGGCAGGGGCGCACCCTGGACAGGTCGCCAGCCATCGCCGGGAGGCGGGGCGGGGGCGGCACCTTGCTCAAGGGTACCTCAGGACAACCCATTGGGAAGGGGTTCGAACCCCCGAGGAAACTCATATTCTTTTTGTTAAAGTAAAACAGAAAAACTTGAACCCACGCTGCCGAGGAACATCTATCAGGTAACTAGTTTTAAAAGTAGTTTTTAAAAAACAGCTAAAAAATATTTTTTAAACATGATCATATCATTATAATTTAATAATTCCTTAATGTTCATAGTGTAGTTATTTACAACGTTGAACAATTAAATAGTTAATCGTTTAAATAAGTCTTTTAAAATGTATCTGTAGCAGAAAAGCATCATCTAAATGCAAGAAAAGTGTTTACTTTTTAAACTATATGTAATGTCTTTTATTATTATTATTATTATTATTATTGCTGTTTTTGTTGTTAGTGTTATTATTATTATTGTTGCTATTATTATTATTACCATTATCATTGTTATTATTAATATTATTATTGTTATTATT
Organism: Hepsetus odoe; assembly: GCA_017165825.1. Lineage (NCBI taxonomy): Eukaryota > Metazoa > Chordata > Actinopteri > Characiformes > Hepsetidae > Hepsetus > Hepsetus odoe. The sequence goes on from CM029391.1 coordinate 18,564,911, forward strand.
GTTATTATTATTATTATTTGTTGTTGTTATTATTATTATTATTATGATTGTTGTTTGTTGTTGTTTTGTTGTTGCTTTTGTGGCTGTGATTTGGAACAACATAAAACGCCTATTCTCAAATTAATGAACCTCACTCACTCACTCGTTTTCTGAGCCACTTGTCTTGGTTGGGTCAATGGGAGGTCCTGGAGTCTATCCCAGCTCTCACAGGACAAAAGGCAAGGACACCCTGGACAGTTTGCCAGTCCATTGCATGGGAGACACCCAGGCAAACACACTCACCTAGGGGACAATGTGGCATCTCCGGTCCACCCTGGCATGCAGGTCTTCCCAGACGGTAAGAAGAAAACCTGAGCTCCTGGAGAAACACACACACAGACACAGACACAAGATGTCCACTCTACACAGAAAGCACCCGGACTGTCCTGCCTGGGAATCGAACCCAGGACCTTCTCACTGAGAGGCGCTGTGGATCTATACTATGTTATAAATGTTAAAAATACATCAAATGTTCTGCACAGACACCTTCTCTTTCCAAATCATAAGAACTTATGGACTTATGTTTGTTCTGCTCTGTATTTTTGAGGACTTCTGTTAATGAAGAATTAAGAATGTTTATCATTGTAAGATAAAAACAAGGTCACATACAAAGTTCTCCAGCTGACCCAACCAGGATCTAAATCTACACCCAAACAAAATCCGCCAAACCTTCTTCACCTCCTCCGTTGCAGGGAAAGCTCTGCTGGTCTGTCAAAGATGGACACAATCCCAGAAAAAAATGAATAAGAAGCAAGGTTGCAAAATGACCAGTGTTCCCAAACTGACACCGAAGGTTTTCTGAGCACAAGCAGGCCTCAGAGTCATAAGCTTTCGTTTGAAACTTTATCACCAGGGTTTGTGTCTCTGGATGATGCAACTGGGTGGATGTTGGTTTACCCGTCCGTCTGGCACCTCATTATTAATTTATTTCCTCATTGGCTACGGTCACCCATCTCCCTCAGTTTATAGTAAACATGGGCGGAAGTGACTGCGACCATACAATTCATTTTCTAAAGGCTGATCCTGACAGAGCGATAACGAAGCATTTCCGTGATTGGGGTACCACCACCTACAGTAACATTCGTCTAGCCGCTGGTACGCGATAGGAGCTGTAATTAGTTGTGATTGGCCGTTAATGAAGACGCACGTCCCGAACGATGGATGCGACTCCTCGTATGTTTCAGGGATTCTCACAGACACAGATTTAAATACTACCTATTTAAATAAAAACCCTGAATCCTGACTGTAACTCAGCGAGTTTATTCAAAAGCGAGCGCGCGATTCACCCGTCTCATTATCCACCAATTACACGCCCGTCAGAAAGACAGAAGCTTTGCACTTAATTCCCGATTAGCTGCTTGTAGCATTCGGCTCCTCAAGATTTTGTTTGTATGTAAACATTTGAATCCTGACATATCTGAAGGATTAATTAAAGTGCACAGACATCTTGTTAATGAATCTGTTCCAGGAATAAATTGGAAGTGGCTGCAGATTATGCTGGAAGGCTTTTCCTTTCTACGCCTCTATCTGGCAGGCTCCTGAAAGGCCTTCATTATTGTGTGTAAAACGAGGTCAGATGACGATGCCAGTGAAGCTGATGATGATGGTGGAGAGTGTGTGTGTGTGTGTGTGTGTGTGTGTGTGTCTTGCCATTGCCTTTGGACAAGAGGAATGTTAACTAGAAACAAGCCAGGCTGAAATATTTTAGGTTTTGCTCTTTGGCCCTTACTGCTAACCTTTCAGTCGTTTATCATCTCCATGAAGACCCCACATCAGTCACAACATTAAAACCACCTGTTATGTACAGTGTCAGTTCACCTCGTGTTCTTCGGGACACAAGTCCACTGAAGGAGAGTTGTACTTCCAGCTGCAAGTTTAGAAGTCCAAGTATGGGACCTAATTTGTCCCAGATATTGAATTGGGAGATTGGAGAGATTGGACTGAGATGTTGGGAATTTGGAGGAACACCTTGAATTCTTTGCTCCTCAGTTGGTTTCTGAAAAGTGTTTGCAGTGTGGCAGAGGAAAGAGGACTGCCATCAGGGGACATTGTTACCATGAAGGTAACTAGGTAACATTTAGGTGTCTCTTCCCCTGGTAACAGCAGGCACGATGGGAAAGAGAATGTAATTCATCAGACCAGCTCACCTTCTTCCATTATTGCCTAGTCCAGTTCTGATGGCCATTGAAGGAGCTTTCAGAGGTGGACTGGGGTCAGCAAGGACACTCTGACTTGCCTGCAGCCCCATATGCAGCTCTATGAGACCAGATGGGTTAGTCTTCAGCACAGAGCCTAACATTGACCCTATCACTGGTTCTCGTTCCTTGGAGATCTTTTTGATTGGTACTGACCCCTGTATGTCCTGCCGTGGAGATGTTCTGACCCAGTTTGTCCTTTAAATCCTTACACCCGCACATTTTCCTGATTCCATCCTCAACTTCAAGAACTTTGTGTTCATGAACTGTCTGATATCTCCCCCATAGACAGGAGAACCTGGAACAACATCAGCAGATTCATCTGCGTTTAATGTTGTGGTTGACTGTTTTCTATTATTCAAAAGAAAAGGAAACAATGTAGACGTATTGACTGAAGCAGTTCAGAGCATAAATCCTCAACATGATTTCTGGCTGTCCTGTTTGGATGTCTGCTCTCAAGTGAACTCGATCTATAAGGTCATCTAACAAATGTAACTTGAGATAAATGGCCCTTGAGATGAACTTGAGGATTCCTCTGAGAGGAAATGACAAGGGCATGTTAAATAAAGTGGTGAAACAGAGGGATGAACCCCTGACCACTGACTATCGATCATCACTTTACTGCCATCTGATCTAGACTTCTTTTCTTCCCTTTAATCATGAATAACTGATGCGCACTTTAGCTTGTGGGGTAAATTCCTGCACATATGTTGGTAGATGTGATTTTAGGTTCTTCTTCCAATTGCTATTTGATGGTTTTTGTCTGAAATGGTGGAAGTTTAGTTCATGTTTGTGGCTGACAGTAAGTTCTACTGTGTCTTAAACCACACCCACAAGTCAGGAGCTGCTCCCTCTTCATGAAAGAACTGGATGATCTGGCCAGTTGGCCTTCAGCAATAATATTTTCCATCCATTCTAAGCAACAAATATTAAGAACACTGATCAACAAAAGAAAAACAACAGCAGTATTTCAGTCCCTAAAAACAGGGACGTCCCTGTCAGAGCTCCTCTTTGGGGACGTCTGCATGTGTCCTGTGGAGAATCCTCCCCTCACACTGCTCTGTCAGGATGAAAGAGTTTACAGAAGGACAGACAGCTGTGTAATACTCCAGTGTGGGCAGTGGACAGACAGCTGTGTGTGTCCTCAGTGTGGACAGTCAGCTGCGCTGTCTCTCGGGAGGCAGGGGCGAGAGACTCTTCACTGTTACAATGAGGTGATGATGAGCTGATATTGCGGCGACCCTCTTCTCTCCAACAATCATCGTGAAGTTTCCAGACTGAAGATGAAGATCTTGCTGGAAAGACTGAGTACTGATCTCTCGTTACATCACTGTCCACACAACACGTGTCCCCCAAACTGGACACACACTCCAATAGTGTGAGACCGTAATTACTAACCTGGACACACACTCCAGTAATGTAATTGTGGACAAATGAGAACTTCTTTCACAGTTTACCACACTCATTGATACTTAATGTATAAAAATAGCAGTGATAAGAGAGTTGTTACCTTGCTCAAGGTACCTCAGGCAACTATTGGGAGGTTTGAGCCCCACGATCCTCCATTCATGTAGCTAACGCCCTAACGCTGAAACACACGACCTCTGCATTTAACCCATACACACAAGTGCAGCAGTGAGCACTATTGGCGCCGGGGGGGCAGTGATGAGGCGGTACCTTTATAAGTGCCTCAGGGCAACCCACATGGGTGGGAATCGAACCCACAATCTTCCGATGCGGGGCCAACTCCCTAACCACTAGGCCACCGCTGCCCCATCTCCTCTGGACTTTGTCTCTCTGTTGGGATTCTGTGGAAAGTTCAGCATCATCAGTTTGTGTGTCTAACTGCACAACAACCATCCAGCATTTTGGAGAAACTACCATGGTGAAGATGGAGGGCAGAGGAGAAAATGTGTTTTGCCCTCCATGTGGGTGGGGCTTTAAGGGTGTGACATCATGTGACAACTAAGAATAATGTAACATTTTCAAAATCATCATTTATTCATCATAGCTACTCAAAAATGGTGAAGCTGCTCCTGGGGCAAAAGTCCTTGGACAGCTTACTAGACCATCACGAGGCCTTTTTAGGATCAACTTTGTTACTGCACTACCAAAAAATCCAAACTACTGTCTGCTTGGCGTTTCCATTTACTTTTCATTCCACACTCTCCAGACGTCTTACTCAAGTCCTGTTTATTTTCTTAAAGCTCCCCCAATGACCTTCAGGTTAATCCCAGGATTAGTGCTCAGTGGCATGGTGGGGACATTGATCTGTTTCTGTTTTTCTGTGCTCTACAAATGGTTACATGATACATTGCGGGTGAGAGAGTGAAACCCAGCCCGGGCTCTGATATAAGCTCATACTGGTTTTATCCCAGTGGGCCTTGGCCTGGGAACAGTAGGATCTGAGGAGGACAGGAAGATTACATTTGCATTTGTATAGGCAGTGTCGGCTGCAAATGTCAGCACATCGCCGGCTCTGAAATTCAGCGCATTATTTGGAGAGGAGAGAAGGAGACGCACCTGCATTAAACGCTAATATTACTTAATCTAGATCCATAATTTGTTTCTTAAAAGCGGGGGATCAAACAGAAACCGAAACCGAGGACGTCCAATTCAGGCTTTGCTGAAGGATGCACACAGGTAATATGCATAGTGATGACTTTGCTTCAGCCTCGAATGAATCCCCAGCAGCAATATTCCCCGAGAAATAATGTAATGCGTTGTTTTAGGCGGCAGGGGAAGAATATGCAGAACCAAAAGAGGGGAAAACCCGGGAGCTTAAAGTGGAACTCGTAGTGACTCTCGGCTGTGGTTCATCATGAGCTGAAGCATGACTACAGCTCCTTTTCTGTGTAACTGTTGTGTATTTATCCAGGCAAAGCTACTTTTAATGCCTTTCTTTTTAACCCTTGAAGGGGTCGTCAGTGAGCTGTGACCTCATCCCACAACACTCCTTCTGTTTATGGCAAACGGAACGCTGGACTCCAACACTGACATAACCATTCCATAACATGTCATGACCGATGTCAAATGATGTCATAACAGATTGTGTCCATTAATGCTTCACAGATTTTCCAGCATTGCTAGGTGGCTTAAGGCTGTGAAGGTAAATTCCTGTGAACTCCCTCAAACACCTGCAGGGTCCTTTAGGAGGGCACACTGTCACCGTGAAGGAGGAAACTTGGTCTGCAGCAACCTTTGGGTGTCAGATTAACATCTACGTGAATTAGATTCATCAAATTAAAATCTGCGTCCCAGAATTTCCCAAAGGTTCCCAGCAGATCATTGTCCAGAGTGTCACATGGTCTCTGCTGGCTTCCAAAGTGCATTGTGGTGCCATCTTGTGAAGACACAGCACATTAGTGCATTCTCTGCATTTAACCCAAAGACACATGGGGGGGGGGTTGCTGCCATATCCAACATCCAGGGAGCACTGATTGGGACGGTACATCATTGCTCAAACTCATGACCTTCAGATTATGGAGCCAAGTCCCTAAACTCTAGGCAACTGCTGCCCCACATACACACCCGGCCATCCACAAAATGATCCATCATCCAGCCCATCTTCTTCCATCGCTCCATCATCCAGCCACTGTGAATAAGACATCCTGATCTTAGTCTTCTTGCCCAGTTAAATAAATAAATAACTGAATAAATAAAACAAGGAGTTTATACTGTGTATAATTTTAAGTGAAATGGGAGTGAAAGTGACTATTTGCCTTTACTATTTACTTTATTTAGTTACTATTATCTTGAAAGAAGAAAAAGCAAGCTCTGCTTTTAACCCCATACCCACACAGTGGCAGAGACAGCTATATCAGTGCCCTGGGAGCAGTGATGAGGACTGTACCTTGATTATGGGTACCTCAGGGCAACCTACTGCAGGGTTTCCAGAAGCTGGATGAGAAGAGAGGGCTGCGGATTTACAGGTTAATGTGTTCCCTGTTGTCATTAAAACTATGAGTTCTGCTCTTTTGCTGAGGACCTGGCCATCCTCCTCTCAGCCAGAGATTTCATCGGAAACGAACCCCCGAGCATATCAATCACATGACGAGCTTCCCGAATCAGCAGCCTCTTAATTACAGTCCGGCCGCAGCGCAGCAGTCAGGCGTGATAGAGTTTCACCAGTGAGGATCCTGCCCTTCCCCCTGCGGCTCCTGAGCCTCGCTTATACATCTGTTTACATCATCAGGCAGCGACCGTCTGGCCTGCTTACTCATCGTTCCCCATCGCCTCCAGCGCGGTGCACCAGCCAGTCTGACCCTGCGCCTCAGCTCCTGCATCCCGGCAGGTTAATAACCCCTTTCGGCTGCAGGTTTTCCACTGAACAATAGCAGTGGAGGGACCTGATACCTGGATGATGTATTTAAACCTGCAAATACTTACTCCAGGACTCCCGAGTGACACTTTCCCCAAAATCAGGCCTCGAGCCCAAAGGCTGGGGATTCCTCAACCATCTGTGGGCTGGAGTACAAGATACTGTATCCCTCATTCTCCATTTACCTGTCCTCTCTCTCTCGGGGTGTGTAAAGTGGTCCTCCCTCTCTCCCATCATGCTGATAGAACTGTCTCCTCTCTCTCCTGGGTGTGTAAAGTGTCCTCCCTCACTCCCCATCATGCAGTACAGAACTGTCCTCTCTCTCTCTGAGTGTGTAAGAGTGGTCCTCCTCTCCCCACTACATGCAGTAGAACTGTCCTCTCTCTCTGGGTGTGTAAAGTGGTCCTCCCTCTCCCCCATCATGCAGTAGAACTGTCCTCTCTCTCTCTGGGTGTGTAAAGTGGTCCTCCCTCTCCCCCATCATGCAGTAGAACTGTCCTCTCTCTCTCTGGGTGTGTAAAGTGGTCCTCCCTCTCCCCATCATGCAGTAGAACTGTCCTCTCTCTCTCTGGGTGTGTAAAGTGGTCCTCCCTCTCCCCCATCATGCAGTAGAACTGTCCTCTCTCTCTCTCTGGGTGTATAAAGTGGTCCTCCCTCTCCCCCATCATGCAGTAGAACTGTCCTCTCTCTCTCTGGGTGTGTAAAGTGGTCCTCCCTCTCCCCATCCCATGGCGGAACTGTCCTCTCTCTCTCTGGAGTGTGTGAGTGGTCCTCCACTCTCCCCCCATCATGCAGTGAACTGTCTCTCTCTCCTCTGGGTGTGTAGGGTACCGTTGCTCCTCTCCTATCCTCAGTGAAACTGTCCTCTCTCTCTCCTGGGTGTGTGGGTGGTCCTCCTCTCCCCATCCCCCTCCGGTAGAGACTGTCTCTCTCAGAGATAGAGAGAGAGAGAGAGAGGAGAGAGGAGAGAGAGGAGAGAGAGAGAGAGGAAAACAGAAAGAGAGAGAGAGAGAGAGAGAGAGAGAGAGAGAGAGAGAGGGTGAGAGAGAGGCTCTCTGCAGCTACAAACCAAGCGAAAGCTGGAAGAACTTTGGTGACGAGTGTCGTGGAGAAAGCTGAGTCCAGAAACTTGTTTGCTGAAGTGAAGCTGCGTGTGAAGCTCATCTTGAGTGAAGCTCGTCTCTTCGTGACCCCCAGCTGCTCTTTTAACTCCAGAGCAAATCACAGCGAGCAGTTTTCTGGTTCTGGAATAATTAGTGGCATTAAATCATAGAAACAACACCTAAAACAAAGACCTCAGGAGCCGATCTCCGACTGCGTGTCACACACTGCTCGTTCACGATCCGTCCTGAAGAACATCCACTTTTTCTGTGCCTGCAAGTCTCGCTCTGGCCCCATGCCCGGTGTGTTCCCAGTGTAAATGAGTTGTGATGATAGCGCTGTAGCTTAGAGCCGCGCTCCACCGCTCTGACATTTCCCTCTCCGCGGCGGCTGCATGTGGAAGGAGCTCCTGCGGTTTTGAGTCGCAGTCTGGAAATTGTATTGAATTTTTAACTCTGACGCAGTTTTGACTTTCACGGAATATAAATGTGTTATTTTATCCAGTCATGCTTGTTTATGGAGGAAAATAACGACCTTTTTGCTTAGTTGCACTTTAGTTTTGCTGGGTGGGTTTTTCGGGGAAGCATTTTAGGGAATGGGAAAGACATGAGATATTGAAATAGTTCCAAACATATTAAAAATATTTTATCATCAGTGGAATGGTCCAGGTTTTACCCACTTCAAAAGCACATCTGAGCATTTAAATATAGCTTCTTCTGAAAATCTTTCTTCTAGACATAAATGTTTGTGTAAAAAAATCAGTTTTATTTATGTTACACTTTTCATAACTGGTTTTCACAAAGCAGCTTTACAGAATCCAGTCTGAGCCCCAAGTGAGTAAACCAAACTGGAGGAAGAAACCTTGGGAGGAACCAAGATTTAAAAGGTGAACTAGTCCTCCTCTGGTGGACGCCGGATAATAAATAATATTAAATAATAATAATGAACGTTTGAGTGCTATCAGCTCAAATGGCTATTTTTGAGAAAATCAAAAGAAGTGTGAGGTTT
>CM029391.1:18578574-18676074 GCA_017165825.1 Hepsetus odoe
CTTCTCCCTTCCAGTAGCGCTCAGTGGTCAGAGGAGGGGTCTTTAACGGGGCGCCCTGTGAGGCTCAGGGTATCAACGGCACAAGATTCATATCCTGTCGATGGAGTGAAAGTGAAAGTATTTAACTGCCAAACATGAAACACACAGTGAACCACAACAAATCCCTCTTTCTCATGTTTAACCGTCCATCAGCATGTTTCCTAGAAGCGGATATATGATCTCGAAAACTCTCAGGTCACGGGGTGGAACCTTTAAGGGTGCTTCTTCGGTGCCTTTAGTTGGAAACTCCTCATGTTCCACAGACACAAACATCTCCACTGTTTTGTATCTTGGTGAATTGAGCTATTAAATGTATGAAGAACCTGGAGTACTTGAAGGTCTCTAACAAAATCTCCTCCATGAAGAAGAGAGAGAACTCTTTAGTGGTGTTTCCAAATAAACACTGGATAAAGAAGAGCGAGCACTTCATACTGGAGTTCAGCAAATCACACTGGATAAAGAACAGATCTAGTTAATGGTATTTAAAAATACAACTGCACTAATTAATGGCACTTAAAAGTTTACACCAGATACAGTTTGACTAGCAAGTTTTAATGGGATGTAACAATTCACACTGGATAACGAAGGGAGAGAACTATCCAATGATGTCACAACGCACACCAGATAACGAGTGAGTGTCCAGCGCAGTGGTGTTTAATAATCCATACTGGATCAAGAAGGAGTCAATGGTATTCAGCAATACACACTGGATATAGAAGGTCTTGCCCTGTTTGTTGTTTGACACTTTGTTTCTTTTCATCAGCCTGCTACTCTTTAACTCTTTTTCAAGAAATAAATACATCAGCTTGTCAAGTCGAGTCTCGTTTTGGGATTTTTACTCCTTTAATAAAGCGCAAAGCTCTGATCTGTTCTGAGTGTAACATCCAGTGTGATTTTCTGTATTTTTAAAAAATCAATACCGAAATGTCCACAATGATATCTGCCTTGCACTGATGTCTCTCTCTCTCTTTTTTTTGTTTCGGCTGAAAACCCCTTTACTAGCAGCTAAAACGAATCCACTTATTGCATTTGCTCCAGCGGTTCTGACCCTCGTCCAGAAAAGCAGACTCGAGGAATAAGGAGCTCTGCCTCGTTCAGGTCTGATCTGAGTCCAAAACCACCTTTTCCAGTGATTCAGCACTGCGTATTATACAAGCAAACGAATTCTGGAACCGTTTTTTCAGGAAGTCGTCAGATGTGTCGGTTAGGGCCAGAAAAACACACTATGCGAGCCGCGAGGCCGGATAAAAGGGAAAAGCTGCGGTCGGGATTTACTGCATCCCATCAGGGTGTTTATTAAGCCTCTGCCTGATTCCCTTCAGCAGCATCAGCTCAGGCATCACTAACTGGAGCCGTTTGTCATTCGGGGAGTTTAAATCTGCGGCCCGAGCGAGGAAAAAAACATGAGGAACGTGTAAAGGAGAAGGGAAAGGGACGTGTGAAGACATCTGAGACAGCTCTGGATTTTTGACGGGGTGTTAAAAGTGGGAGGTGGTGGGATGCTGGATGGATTGAAGTCCAGAAAGAGGAAAAAAAATGGTGAAGACGGTGACTAACCACTTAACAAACTGATGGCGGCTTACCTGCCGCCTCATCACCACCTGTGTGGGCCACAAGCTCAGCTTACATTCGCAGAGAAATTCACATCTGAGTACTTTATTTAAACACACAAATGTCCAAATGTCCATAACGCTACAGTACTAAAAGTTCTAGATACTATCTGGGTAAATCGGAGGTCCAAGCTCCAAAGAAACACGTCTATGTTTTGATGATGCTTCTTCTGGCTGCTCACATTGAAGTGTCTCCACAGCTGACCCTCTGTCTTCGTGTCTTCCTGTCTTCAGCATCGTCCTCTTTCTGCATGTCCTCTCTCATCACATCCGTAAACCACCTCTTTGTCCTTCCTCTTCTCCTCTTTCCTGGCAGCTCCGTCCTCAACATCCTCCTCCTGATCTACTCCTCGTTTCTCCTCTGGACACGTCCAAACCTACACAGTGACTCTGAAGTTACTGGACAGTCTAGCTAAATTACACTATTACATTCAGAAAGTTCTAGATATTTAGAAAACAAAGGACATGGAAGAATAACGTATAGATGTACAATTGTGTGGAGTATCCAGGTGGTAAATACCAACAAAAAAACCTCACATGTCTCTGTAATATCTCTCATTTAAGCTGGAAAGTAATTGAAATTATAATAATGATCATTTCTGGAGCACTTTTCATGCATTTCAAAGTGCTTTGTGTTCTGCAGCAATTTTTATTCTTCTTTTTTTGGCCTCCGCAGCAAAATGGACCTTCATAATATTCAGATATTTTGGTGTTTTGTATCTCCTACATACCCAGTAAATTCCACAGGAGAGTAAAATAAAGAGTTACTGAAATGTCTCATTTGTCTTGTTACAAAGTTACACATGTCCTTCATTAACAGTTGCACAGTAGAGAAGTACAGCAAACAAAAAAGGGACATTAACACAACTTTTCTGCCAAATTTCACTCCTGATTCCTGTTCAGGTCCATTATTTTAATAGTTTTATAATATTGTAATATTAATATTAGAGGTCAGTAAAAGATTTATGCAAAAATTTTTGGCTTCAAAATGTTCTAAGTTGTGGAGAATAATGTTTATTTTCCAGCGGTGGTGAATGCAGCCAGATTTTCTGTCCTCCAGTAGGCTCCCATGTCTCTCGTGTCTCCGTGTCTCTGTGTGTCTCTGAGTGTCTCTGTGTGTCTCTGAGTGTCTCCTCGTGTCTCCCCGTGTCTCCTGTCTCCTGTGTGTCCTCGTGTCTCCTCGTGTCTCTGTGTGTCTCCTCGTGTCTCCCCGTGTCTCTCCCCGTGTCTCCTGTGTCTCTGTGTGTCTCCTCTTGATGTCTGTCGTCTCCTCGTGTCTCCCCGTGTCTCTGAGTGTCTCTGAGTGTCTCTGTGTGTCTCTGAGTGTCTCTGAGTGTCTCCCCGTGTCTCCTCATTTCTCCCCGTGTCTCCTCGTGTCTCTGTGTGTCTCCTCGTGTCTCCCCGTGTCTCTGAGTGTCTCTGTGTGTCTCTGAGTGTCTCTGAGTGTCTCCTAGTGTCTCTGTGTGTCTCCTCGTGTCTCCCTGTGTCTCCTCATGTCTCCCCATGTCTGCTCGGTGTCCCGTGTGTCTCCTCGTGTCTCCCCGTGTCTCTGTGTGTCTCCTCGTGTCTCTGAGTGTCTCTGTGTGTCTCTGTGTGTCTCCTCGTGTCTCTGTGTGTCTCCTCGTGTCTCTGTGTGTCTCTGAGTGTCTCTGTGTGTCTGTGTGTGTCTCTAGGAGTGTCTCTGGGGAGTGTCTCTGTGTGTGTCTCTAGTGTCTCTGTTGTCTCTGTGTGTCTCTGTGTCTCTGAGAGTGTCTCTCTGTGTCTATGTGTCTCTGTGTGTGTCTCCTGTGTGTCTCCCTGAAGTGTGTCTCTAGGTGTCTCTGCAGTGTCCTCTGTGTGTCTCTTGTGGCCTCTGGAGTGTCTCTGTGTGTCTCTGTGTGTCTCTGGCGTGCCTGTGTGCTCTCTGAGTGTCTCTGTGTGTCTCTGTGTGTCCTCTGTGTGTCTCTGAGTGTCTCTGAGTGTCTCTGTGTGTCTCTAGTGTCTCTGTTTGTCTCTGTGTGTGTCTCATGTGTCTGGGTACCTCTGTGTGTCTGTGTGTCTCTGTGTGTCTTTCCTGTGTCTCTAAGTGTCTAGGTGTCTCTAGAGTGTCTCTGTGTGTCTCTGTGTGTCTCTGAGTGTCTCTGTCTGTCTCTGAGTGGCTCTCTGGGTGTCTCTGTGTGTCTCTGAGTGTCTCTGGGTGTCTCTGAGTGTCTGCAGTGTCTCTAGGTGTCTCTGGGTGTCTCTGTAGGGCCCGGTGAAATGATGATGGTAAATAGTCATCTGCTAAATCTCTGTTCTTCGTGTCCCTCCACACATGTGGAGTTTCAGTTTTGATCAGAATCTTCTCAAGAACTAGAAACACCGTCTCAGACACCAGGCAGCGTCTCTCCACCACCAGCTCATGTCTGAGGGCGTTCGGAGCGTTGATTCCATCCACACTGGAGACAGTTTGGAATCGATAGAACAGAAAAGGATGTTTCGTCTTTAACCAAGACAGAGAACAACTTTGCATCAAACTGAAGGTTCAGAAAACATGTGCAGAGAGTCCACAGAGACAAGGCAAGCGGATTTGAAGAAATGGTTTGGGAAGGTGTAATGATGATGCTCCATAGGCAGGCCAGAGTCCACGAGCAGGAGACGTCGTCCTGCTAGACACACCAGCAACATGAGCGCCTCCTCACTGTCCCAGTGTTCAGCATCAGAGTGGAGTCTGCTTTACATCTGTGAGAGAATTCATTACCATGTGTGCATTCCCTCTGGGCTTCTGTAGATCTTCTTCTTCTTCTTCTTCTTCTTCTTCTTCTTTTCCCAAGACTCAATCATCTCATGATAAAGAAGAGCTATCAGTCTCACTTACAGTGCAATACCACTTTTTTGGGAATACACAGACGACAATAGACTGTGAGACAGATTAGACAGAGAGTGGCTTTTGCGACTATCAGAGCTCAGCCTTCAGTTCAGAGCAGAACAATCAACGCGGAATATCTTTCAGCTCAGAGGAACGTCTGTTCTAAGTGAAATGAAAAGAATGAAATGAAATTGCTGCGCTGCACTCACACTGTGAACAGTGAGCGGTCAATTTGTCCTCTGCAAAGATGCCATCCAAAGACAGGACTATAATATCTTCATCCAGGGAGCAGTGATGGGGACGGCACCTTGCTCAAGGGAATCTCACAACAACCTACTGGTCCAGGACACAAGACACGGGGCTACAGTCCTGGGACCTGGTCTGAACACTGGCCACCTCTGCAGCTCAAAGCTGCAAATGAACCTGTTTCGTTGGTTCTGGATTTGTTTTTAAAAGTGGTTCCATGTTGTTTGTGGAACATATGAGTTTAAGAGAACATTATTAGTGCAGTAAAGAGTCCTGCTGTTCACCATCCAACACAAACCCACTGGGTTCAGAGTAAGGGACCTATCTAGAACCTCCACAGGGATTACAGAGACTTTTTGTCCTTTACGCGATTGGCTATTTCTTCTTCGTAACGCTGGTGCAGAATACTGGACTGGGGTTCCTCTGAAGAATTTCTGATAATTGTGTAAGTGAAAGTGACTATTCCTGTCAAACAGCATGCAGTGAACCACAACAAAACTGCACCACTGCATTTCACCTACACACTGTGCAGCAGGGGCCACCTATTGAAAGCGCCCGGGGAGCAGTGACAGGGACGGTACCTTGATCAAGTGTACTTCAGGGCAAGATACTGGTCTGGGATTCGAACCCACAATCTTCTGATCCGGGGTCCTCGTCCCTAAACACTAGCCCACCGCTGCCAATGTAATAATCATATATAAATATTTTACATTTACCTTCATTTGTATAATTTACGTGGTTTGAATAATGTAAGTAATAAACAGAAAAATGTAAATGTATTAAGAGTTTTTTCCCCCATAACCACTAACATTGTAAAAGTATCTTCTAAATATTTGTATATTTTTTATGCTTTAAATATTTATATAATATATATATAATATAGTAATATAAAAATATGAAAAAATATAAAAAATATAAATATAGTTATTTTTATGAACACTAATTAGAAAAATGGTCTTTTATTTTTATTAACAAAAAATGCAAATATTTTACAAACCTTTTGATCAAATATACAGAACTGTATGTCTGCTGTACACTCAGTAATGCTGTTTTACTTTAAGGTCTGATTTCTGTCCGGTGCCGAGGATCCTGTCGTTGCTCTCGGTCGTGTAGATCACGTGGTTTAACGATCGTCGTGGGTTCCAGGATGGGCGCGATGAGGATCTTAATGTGCTAACAACTAGTCCTGTCCACAGAAATGCGTGGACGCGAGGACGCTCAGGTGCAAAAATAAAGCTGATATACAGCTGCGATCCCCAAATCAGCGTGACTGCTGCCCCACAACTCACGCAGCAGGGCATGAAGTTGCCTACTTTATCATTTCCCGGTGGATAATTGTTTTTGTGATTGCTTTTCTGTGTTCGTGAAGAAGGCCAGCGGTTAACGCGAAGTCTGTTAAGAGGTATTATCTCAGGCGCTGCTGGAATGTAGCAACAGCTGCAGGTTTTCAGGCAACGTCTATTTTCCTCCACGTCTGCCGCTTTGCCGTCTTAATCTGCAAGAGTGAAACCAGATGTGTGTGTGTGTGTGTGTGTGTGTGTGTGTGTGTGTGTGTGTGTTTAAAAGAGAAACACATGGGATCTTGAGTCCTTTGTTGACTCTGCGTCACTTTGATAAATGTCGAGCATTTTGGCTGCGTTTTTCTCACTAAAGGCCGTCCTTGTCATCACTCTGCGTCAGAGGTCAGAGGTCAATTAGGGAGCAAAGCGCTTGACCCGACTGGACTTAACCCCGCAAATGCTTCACTCGCAGACCTTCTTTGAAGCTTTAAGACGTCCATTTGTTGCTTGCTGGTGTAAAACAGACACAAAAAGCAGAAACGCTAAACACACTCGCTCATTTCCAGGCAAAATTGTCCAACATTTAGTCTCATATAGGGCATAAACCATGATTAATGGCGTTCTGAAGGTTCTAGACTGAAAACAGCAAGAACAAACGTTACACCACTTTGCCCGTCAGAACAGTTTCAGATTATTTATGAAGGCCATGAAATATTTAATAAAATAATCAAATATCACAATACTATATAATATAATATAATAATTAGAAATTGATGTGTGTGTGTGTGTGTGTGTGTGTGTGTGTGTGTGTGTGTGTGTGTGTGCGTGTGGGTGTGTGTGTAAATAGATGCAGTATATATGATGATATCTAGAGCTGTGTTCAGCAGTGTCCTAAATTTAGATCTCAGGATCGGAAGGTCGTGGGTTTGAATCCTGGACCAGAAGGTTCCTTTGATCAAGGTACCGTCCCCCTCACTGCTCCTGGGTGTTGAAGTCTGCCCTCTGCTGGACTGTGTGTGTGTGTCTGTTAAATACAGAGGATGTGTTTGGTTCACTGTGTGTTCACTTTGGTTCAGTCCATGTTGAATTGTATTTAGTATTTATTTATTATTCCCTCTTTCTTTCTCTCTCTACTCCATCCATTTCATCTCCTCTATCCCTTTTCCTTTCTTTTCAATGCGTTAATATTTTTTAATATATTAATGCAAATTTGTGTGTGCATGAGAGAGATGGATATGTTTGTATTGATCTATCTATCTATCTATCTATCTATATCTATCTATCTATCTATCTATCTATCTATCTATCTATCACACATGTGTAGTAGAACACTGGATTCTTTCTGTTGAAAAGACTGTGAAGCAGAAATGTGCAGGTTGTTTCTTCCTCTGGTTGTAGGTCTGTTTGGAGAACTTGACGTGAAGGGATTTGAATGCAGAGCTTTACTGCTTCTAGAGTCGTGACCTTCACTGACCTCTAAAGCAGAACTGAACATTTAATACAAAATAACACTCACAGGTTCAAAGAACCAGTCAACTGTAAGGAATAATTAACACGCACAACTATGCTGCATGATGAACACACTGGGTCACCCTACGCTCGGTCAAATAGAAATCATCCATCCACGCTCTCCCAGTCCTGATACACCATTCATTAAAGTATTGATATCGCTTCCTTTAGTCAAGTCAGTCAACTTTATTTATAGCTTCCACTTTACAACGCTGCGTCACAAACGTTTTAGAATCTGGTCTGAGCCAGGTTGGTGTAAGAAAAGAAACCTCAGGAGAAGACCAAGATCCAAAGAGACAGTCCTCCTCATAAACCAAGCCAAGAAGAAGAAGAGAGAGACAGAATCAGATCTGTTGTGAACTCACCGTACAGACCGTCAGTTTAAAGAACGCAGTAATGACTCCTGTTACAGCCGACTAACAAGGACAGGTCTGACTAAAGAGGACAGATCCTGACTTAAGACGAATCCACGGCCAGGACAGATCCTGACTTGGACAGATACCAGTTTAAAGAACAGATCACAGATTTAAGAGCAGATCTCGTTTAAAGACAGATCCTGAGCAAGGACAGATCTAGTTTGAGAACAGATCACGGCAAAGGACAGATCCACAACGGACAGATCTGATTTGAAACAGATCTGGTTTGAGAACAGGTCTGACTTAAAGTTCAGATCCTGGCGGGACGATCTGATTTAAAGAATCACGGCAAAAAGGACGAATCCTGACTTAAAAGGATGATCTGATTTAAAGGATGAATCCCTGACTTAAAGGACAAGATCCACGAAGCTTAAAAAGGACGAATCCTAGTTTGAGACGAATCCTGATTTAAAGGACAGATCCTGACTTAGACAGATCACAGTTTAAGGACAGATCTGACAAGGACTTAGATCTGACTTGAGACGAATCTGATTTATGAGACAGATCTGACTTAAGGACAGATCTGAGCAAGGACAGATACAGTTGGGACTGAATCCTCACGATAAAGAGGACAGATCCCGACTTAAAGGACAGATCCGACTTAAAAGGACAGAGACACTGGCATCCCCCACACCACCCTCAACAAACCTGAATTAGCTGATCTGTCAGGGCTGGTTTGTCCTGAGTGTTTTTTGATGTGAGACTGGTGGACTAGCAGCACCAACATCTGATTACATTAATTCTCTCTGTGACCTGGATCTGCCTCCAGCAGCAAATTAATTTCTAAGCCTGACTAAACAAGTAAGTCTTTAGTCTGGACTTAAATACTGAGAGTGTGTCTGAGTCCCGGACAGCAGGTGGAACATTTTAATGTGCAGCTCATTAGGCAGGCAGGTCCCATGAAAAAGCACCTGTGATCCTGTTTACTTTGCAGAGCAATTTATAAAGTACACTCCCTCTCCATTCGTCTAATTGTTTCCCTGATTGTGTGCTAAATGTTAAGTCCAACACAAACTCAAAATCTCCTTATTTAAAGGCATGAGCACGCTCCACCTAGCTCCACTTTTTCGAAGTGTGTATTCGGATGCTGATATTTACAACTTTGGCGGAGCTCAGGGTGTAAACCTGCCTGGCGCTGCAGCTCAGTCGTCGACGCCAGGAAGACCTCTGGTACAATGTGAGGTTTGGGGACGCCTTCTCGTTTCTGAATGATAAAATAAATGAGGATCTTTATATACAAATATTCATATTCTTCATTGTCACTTCTTTATTAAAGTGAAATCAAGTGAAAGTGTTACACTTTGTCATTAGAAAACAACAAACAATGGCTGCCTAACCATAGTGAAATGCGGCATATTGCTCCGAGCAGTGATGGGGACGGTACATTGCTCAAGGGAACCTCAGACCTACCGACTAGCCTGAAGTTCGAACCCACGACCTTCCATTCCTGCGGCCTCGTCCCTAAGCGCTAGACCACTAATTATAATTAAACAGGCTACTTTGTACCGTTAATGCTAAAATATGCAAATTAGCCTGGTTATGACTGGCTGCCTTTTATTGAGCTTAGAAGTGACCTGTGCTGAAACGGTCTTTAGCAAAGAACGAGTGAATATGTGGCAGATGTTTGTAAATGCCACGGCTTTGTGACATCACAAAAAATTAATTTTTTTTGCTACTTTGCTGCACTGTATGGACTGGAGAAAAGGTTTGGACACATTGATGTCATGTAGGCATTAAAAAGTTCAAATAAAAATGTTTTTAGCATTTTAATGCTTTTGACACTTTTGAGTCTAATGAAAACTACAAAATGGGGGAAAATACTGCATTAAAGTTTCTTTACGCTTACAGTTCCAGAAGCCCAGTCCAACCATTCTCTCCTCCAGAGAAATAAAACATTTATCAAAAAATTCTGAAGTACGGGAAAAGTAAAAAAGTGCCAGGAATGTGCTAAGTGTAAAGTAAAAGTAGGAATGTACAGGAGTGTAAGTAAAGTACAGGATATTGGAGAGGTGTAAAGTAAAAGTACAGGAGTGTACTGAGTGTAAATAAAAGTACAGAGATGCTGAGGTGTAGAAGTAAAGTATGAGATGTACTGGTGTAAGTAAAGTAGGAGTGTACTTTGAGAGTGCTAAAAGTAAAAGGCCTGAGATGTGCTGAGAGTAAAAATGCAGGAGTATACTGAAGTGTGAAATAAAGGCCACAGGTATGCTGAGAGTGTAAGCAAAATGCAGCAGTGTGCTGAGGTGTAAGTAAAAGTACAGGAATGTACTGAGAGTGTAAAGTGAGGCGTGTCTCCTCTGGAAGAGGAGCGTCTGGGCGTCTGTCTGTGAAGTGAACTGAATCTCACTCCTTATTAATAGAATTAAAGACTATTGGCCTCAGACACCAACTCCAATAAAACAATCTACTGAAAATAATCCACATAAGACTTCCCACAACTCAGCACTGTCACCGTCTCTACTAGTTCTCTCCATCACCGGACACGCCACCTGAACTCCACCGTCCACTCTCCCTGTCCTCTCTCTCCTCTCCTCCACTCTGTCCTGCAGGTGGACCTCAGAGGCATCTCTTCTGTGTTGTGTCCATTTGGTCTGAGACTGATTGGATGATGGGGAAGATGATGGAGGATCAAGATAAAGGAGGATCAGCTCAGATGTTCAGACTGAGGAAGAGTTCTGAAGACAGAAGAAAGGACAGAGATTTGGGGGAAATAAAGGAAATCCAAAACTGGTGTTTTTAATGTTATGTAAGCAAAATAAGAAATCAGAAAAGGGTGAAAGTACCTTTCATAGCACTTACATTCAAGAGAAGTCAATAAAATGTCGTTTGTTGTGTTTTAAACTCACGCAGTATCACCGTGTCGTCCTCTCTCTGAGACACATGTCTGTAGTTGGAGGGTCTTACTTCTCTGAAGCTCTTTTTTGAAACAAGGCTCAGTCTGACAGGATATCAGTGAGGAGGAGGTTAATTGACTCCATATGTCCATTTTCCACATCATACTACATTCTGCTGTTTTAAAAAAAGCTCAAGTCTCGCAGTTTTAACCAAGGCTGACGTTCCGACACTGCGAGCGACTTTAATCTGAATTTCGATACACTGCTTCAAACCTAATTGACAGTAATCCTGCGGGCTCCCAACGAACACCTGAAGCCAAATCGGAACTGAATCATATTCACGCCATCCCTACCGTGTTGTGGCATTTAAAAGACTGAACATGAAACAAACTTAATGAAGGCAATTATAACCTTTGACACTGCTGTCCAAATCTGCGGGGAATATATTTACCTCCATTTTGTTTCATTAACCAGGATAATTAATTCTTTAGAATTATAAATTTATATGTAATGTCAACAAACAAGTTTAAGAAGTTTTTTTGTCATCCTTTGCAGTTGTTTTTGAATGTTTTTTCAGTGCACACAGCATTTGATTTTTAATTACACCCCTCCCCCCCCCGCATGTCCTGTGTAAGATGCTTGAATTATTTTTTCCATTAAATTTACCTGTTTTGTATTAGGCCTGTGCTTTGACTCTATATCTGCCTTTGGGGGAATTTCAAGACTACAAGGGATTTGCGTGTGTGTGTGTGTGTGTGTAACTGAATCAATTAATGTTCATATTTTCTCATCGCCGATTTAATGCGATTGGGTTGTTGCAGTGAAATGTTCTCAAATAAAGTTTTTTGTTTGTGAAGTTTCGTTTTTACAGCAATGGTATGGTTTTGAATTTAGAAATGGAGAACCTGGCGTTTGTGGGAATGTAATAAAGCTTGATGAGGGGCGCGTTTAGGACAAGCGGCAGATAATGAATGGATGTGGATGGAAATGGACTGAGTATTTATTGTGTAAATAAAGGTTTGAGTGTAACCATGGAAACAGATTAGTATAAAAATAGAAGCTGATGAGGTGTAACCATAGACATTGATGTAGTGTTACCATTTAATGATACAGCATAATTAATGACATGGGGCTGTGTAATTAAATTAATGTTAAATTAAATTTAATTAAATGAATACATTGTGCTGTGACCAATGGTGTTGTGTAAGCAGTAAAACAGAGAGCAGTATAGCTTTGTGGAACTGAATGTAATTATAACCATGATGATTAGCATCGACATAGAGGCTTGTGTAATGTAACCATAGAAATGGATGTAGTGTTACCATGGAAATGCAGTAAAATAACTAATGAAGATCAAGTAAAAAATTGTGCATCTGTGAAAATGAAAGTTGTTAGTATTGAAGTATTGAAACTGGGCTGTATAACTTTGGACATGGATGTAGTGTAACCATGGAAATTGAGCATTTTAGGCACAGAGATGGGTGTGGTGAAACCATGGAGATGGAGCTGTGCATTCATGTAAATGAACATTGTGTAACCAGTGAAACTATTGAGCTGGGGCAGGATAGCTGGATACACATGCAGTGTAACCATGGATGTGGGTGTGTAGGCGTGTAGACTAATCATGTAAATTATTGTAGACTGAGCATAAAATTAAGTGCAGCCCAAAAATACAAACAGACACTGATGCGAACATCACCCGGGAAGCTCATTTTAATATCGGCCCATTATCTAATTCTGTTAATTCTGGGAATAAAATTATCGGTATTAGTAGTTTCTCCACTCGTGGCCTTGTGTACTGGGATAGACTCCAGTTTAGAATAAGCAGCACAGAGAATGGATGGGTTGAACTTATAGCTGGGCAGTAAGAGCAGCCTGGACCAGCTTTTGGTGTTGGATTGATGTTTGAAAAGTCCTCAGTGAAAGCTACACCTTTGTATGAAAGTGTGAAAGAGTTGTTTGGAGTGCGCCTCACCTTTTAGCCCTCATTAATTACATTACAGTTAATCCAGGCTGAGCTAAGCTACTGCAGATACCCCATCTGCCCAGCTTTGAGCTCCGGACTGTGGGGATTCTGAAGTGAACACTTCATTGAAAGTAAACAGCTGCTGTGAGATAAGAGCTTTCTGTTTACTTACAGTCTCTCTGTCCCATTATACCTGGCAACTTTTCAATCAGTCCAGCTGCTGCTTGGGACGTGGTTTAAAGAGGGAAACAGCTTACAGAACTGCTAAAGTAGCTCTTCTGTGAGATCGGGCTGGAGTTCAATGAGTCTTTGGTCTCTATGACCCTGAGAGCTGGTTCCCTGGTTCTCCTTCCTTGGAGCACTTTTGGTCACGCATGCTGGGGACGACCAAGAACTGATGGAGATGTTCTGATACAGTTGTCTCACTTTCATAGTGTCAGTAGACCAGTGGTGTCCTAGTGTTTAGGGACTAGGCCCCAGGACCAGAAGATCATGGGATTGAGTCCCAGACCACTAGGTTGCCTTGAGGTTCCCTCAAGCAAGGTACCATCTGCATCACTGTTCCCTGGGTGCTGGATATGATTGCCCACTTGTCGGTGTGTGTGTGTGTGTGTGTATCAGATACAGGTTGTGTTTTGTTGTGTTTCACTGTTGCTATGTTTGACAAATAGTCACTTTCTTTACTCCCACCCTTTCATTTCAGCACCAGGAACCAAACAGCTCCACAAAGAGATGATCTATTAAAAATAAAGCTAACAAGAACCGCACTGCTGTGACCCAATGAAGAGAATGCTGTTTTATAGCTCATAGGTTCAAATCCCAGACCATGAAGGTTACCCTGAAAGGTACCCTTGAGCAGGTACTGTCCCCATCACTGCTCCCTACTGGGGTGCTTTCAATAGCTGCCTGCTGCATGGTGTGTGTGGGTAAAATGCAGAGGTGAAATTTCATTGCGGTATCTGTGTGCTGTGCTGTGTATTCACAATGACGTGAATAGTTGCTTTCACTTTCACTTCCTTTTATAGATTTTGAGTTCCTGGTGCCGGGTTGAAAAGACCTAAAGTGTCACAGATCCTTCATCCTTCTGGCATTTCAACTTCAAGAACTGACCGCCTGATACATCAAGCTCTTGACAGGTACCAGTTTAACGAGAATCAAGTGTCGCCTGTAGGTGGGCTTTCATGTTTTGTTGATTCATAATTAAGGCTTCGAATCAGCTTCTGTCTTCATTTCTTTAATCTGCTGGAGAGTCTCTCAAACTTCACGCTGAGTCTTCAATCGAGCTGCTCAAGTAAAGAGCAGCAGGTAGAGAGAAATGAAGGAGGACGACTTAAGTCTTGGCTCTGTGCCAGCTCGTCCCAGCGCCATCCCTCCGCGGAGAATCCCCAGAAAGCGTCCAAGGGCTTCAGTTCATCGCTCCGAGAGAGCGTGGCTGTAGAGTGATTTCCTTACTGTCACTTTTACTGTTCCAGTTCCACTAAACATGCAGGACCTTCATGGGAATTATCTCTTATATTTCTCGCAGAGTTTTAAATCACTCCTACCTCTCCTTTGGCAGAAGCTCTAGACAGGATGAACAGTGGAGATCTGTGTCTTAGGAAACAGCCGGGCTTTCACCACTTCTAAATGTGCTGCTCAGATGCCTTTCTGACAAGACAACATATGGCAGCACTTATAAAAGAAAACATGGTCAGTTATGATAGACAATGATCTGCGCAATTTCATTCAAGTCAAATATTTCCCATCAGCAAACTGATGCCAAAGTGCGTCGGTGTGTAGCTGTTTACATCAATCTGAACTTCCGTCTGATGGAAACCTGGTCAGATATAATAAAGCAATAATTCATGAGTGCTGTGCTGATTTTCCCACGGTTGTTAAGCACGGTGTGAAGATCAACCTGCACTGGATACAGAAAATTCAATATAATAAAATACAAACGTGTTCAATCAGTCATCTGGATTGCTAATGACAATCGTCTTCAGCCCAGCAGTACAGTTTAACGGTAGGCCATGGTTGCCAAGCAACAATACTAATTCCATGATTGGTTTCAAACCCTTCAATTAGTTTATAATTCAAGTGATATGCATAAAGCATTGTTCTGTTATTAACAAAAATGGTCAACAATTATTTTGCAAACAATTGCAGTTCTTTTACATGAGGTCAGGGTTGCCAGGCAACCTCAAACCACTGATCAAAGAGAAGAGAATTCTCAGAGAGGTCATTCCGGACATTAGTGGTGGTTAACACCAAGTCCATCACATTATCAAAGTAGAACCGTGGTGATTACCTAGAGCAACTATATAGATCTTTAAAACACCAAAAAAGATCTTTAAATCTCAAAAACTTTTATTTTGCAATCACACCTAAAACTCCCAGCGGGTGCAGTCTGGCCTGCAACGCTGGTCTAGTTCTAGTTCAGGTGGCTGTTTCTCCTGACTACAATCCTGGTCGCTTCTGAATGCTAAGGCTATAAATTGTGTTTCCCCAGCATCTGAAAACCTCTACGTTTCTCTGAAGCAGAGCTACAGAAGATCAAATACAGAAGAAAGAGAAATGTTATTGTTTATAAAAATGAGTGCTTTACTTTAAGCTGTAGGCTTTTCAAACTGAAAGTTGGAGACTCCTCCAAACTTTTGGAAGTACAGTGCTAGTAGGCCAGCGGTGGTCTGAGTGTGAGGAATTTTCGCATCAGAAGGTGCGGGTTTGATTCGCTCACAAGTGGGATTTGCCCTGGTACCCTTGAAACAAGATACTGTCCTGACACTGCTCACCGAGTGCTTTCAGTAGCTGCCCACTGCTGCACGGTGTTTGTGTGCATGTGTTAAATGCAGAGGTCCAATTTCGTAGTGGTTCACTGTGTGCTGTGACCTCGCAATGACAAGGGTTGTCACTTTCTTTCTTTTCGAATCAAAAGTCAAAATTTTGTCTCCAGACTTTCTTGTATGTTTAATGTGTTGTGGAGAAATAGTTCTCCAGATCTTCCTGAAGGATGGTGTTGTCTCTCATGTTCAGTCCAGTCTCTGTACCTGAGCATTTCTCAGATCTTCCTGAAGGACAGTGTTGTTGTCTCTCATGTTCAGTCCAGTCTCTGTACTGTTCTCCAGATCTTCCTGAAGGACAGTGTTGTTGTCTCTCATTTTCAGTCCAGTCTCTGTACCTGAGCAAGTTCAGAAGCAGTGTGAGATCATCTCCACAGAAAAAACAAAAGGCAGCCAATGTCCAAAGAAGAGCTTTG
Source organism: Hepsetus odoe (assembly GCA_017165825.1). Classification (NCBI taxonomy): domain Eukaryota; kingdom Metazoa; phylum Chordata; class Actinopteri; order Characiformes; family Hepsetidae; genus Hepsetus; species Hepsetus odoe. Next base: position 18,594,537 of record CM029391.1, read on the forward strand.
GGACGTCCTTCACGAAGCCTGGAGAAGTGTTCCTGACTTAAAGAAAGGATCTGGTCTAAGAGAGTTGAGGCTGTGCTGAAGAATCGCGGTGGTGGTGGTGAATGTTGACTTTAAAGCTGGTTAGAATGAAACTCTCTTTGTGTTTAGACTGGAGATACATGTGTTTGTACACAAATCACTGAACTACTGTCTCACTTTCACACAGAACAGAGACTTTTGCACAGAACTGTCAACTGATCCTGGATTTATTGGAAATTGAAGACACTGCTTGCTTTTTTAAATACCATGCTATGTTTGGCTGTATAATAAGGAATCTAATTTATATATAAAGTGGAATTCACTTCGGATCCGGGAGCTGTCAGTCCTGACCGGCCAAGGGTGGAGAGGGAGGACAGCCAGCTTGTTAGTCTAAATTCTCTCCCAAAAATCTGGACGTACTATTTAAAAAACAAAATGATGATCACTTGCTCTGTGACAGGTGGGTTCTGGTTCCGAGGGTGTTCAGTGAAGAGAGCTTTACAGCTCAATCTCAGAACTGGAAATATCTTTTTTACCGCTGCCCAACTTTTCAGGCTGATGCATACGAAGTGTGGTGCTGTAGCCGTTGGCAACGGTTTATATCAAGCTGTGCTCCTGCCTGATGTGCGGGAGAAAATGACTGATGACTATCGCGTCCTAAAAGCACTGATGCGCTGACCCTGAAAGAAGTGGCGGCCACTCGGCCGCGGGAGCCTCCCCGCTGATCAGAATCTGTCTGAATTAAAGGAGCTCAGACCCACAGCACTGCTCACACTCTGCTAATTGGATTCAGAGACTGCAAGTGTGAACAGGTGGGACTGATACAAGCCTTCTGTCTCACACATGTCTGGATGCCTCTATATATATATATATTTATATGTACATTGTACTTGGTCCCTCGTTTCTCTGTTCTGTGTGAAAGTGAGACAGTAGTTCAGTGATTTGTGAACAAACACATGTAACTCCAGTCTAAACACAAAGACAGTTTCATTCTAACCAGCTTTAAAGTCAACATTCACCACCGTTATTCTTCAGCACAGCCTCAACTCTCTTAGACCAGCTCCTTTCTTCAGGTCATCTTCAGGAATGGAAACCGATACCTGATCAATACCTCTTCTTTTATTTCTTTTGATATGATTAGAACATGCCAGCTCCCTTTGCAATAAAACTAAACCACAAATGGAGTTTAACACGAGGTCCCGAATGACATAAATCAATTTCTCAATTAAATCCTGAGGTTGGAAGAGTTCGGTTCTGATGGGTCGTTTTTAAACACCAGTCAGACTGGATCTGCACACGGAGACCCAGAAAAAACAACGACGTTAAAAATGCCTTTACATCACTTCAGTATCGACAACTTCTTAAACCCTCCGCAATGATCGTAACAAGACTGTAAATTTAATTACTATGGGAATGACTAAAATAGAGTTTAAAAAATCACAATTTCTATCATATTTTTTCATATTATTTATAATATTTCATATTAATTCATAGTTTTAATCAAATACATTAATAAGTTAAAATATAATGTAATATGCATTCTATTCTATAAATGATATACACATGTCTAAAATGTTTACATTTTAAAATATATATATATATATATATATATATATATATATATATATATATATATATATATATATGGTGTTATAATAAATAGTATAACGTGGTTTCCTGCAGACTGCATAATAACAGACCCAGACTGGAGACTGGGGCTATCGCTGGGTTCACAAACTGGAAACCTGAAAGAATATCCTAAATGAAATGTCTGAAAGTGCACAGCGAAGCAGGTCTGAGTTAAACTCCGGCGTCGAGTCTCAGTCTGCCGTGATTTGAGGGGGTTAAGCTACAGTACAGCAATTAAATCCACACTGACGTAAAATGCATAAAAGCCTAATTCTCATTCAGCACAGCTCTCGGGCAGCGGGAAGGTGAGCATCACCCTCAGATTTAACTGAATTTATCACCCGCCACAGCCGGGCCGCTTCCACCTGCTGCATGTATAAATCCCACTTAAAACATTCTGCATTTCGGATGTGTCGAACGCACTATAAAATAAAATCAAATATCCTTCACAGGAGCAGCAGCAGGAGAACGGAAACAGTTCATTTGATTCTTTTACATGGTAGACGTTTTATTGTGTCTCGGTGTATAATTTCGGAAGATGTGGCCGCCATTTATGGAGCTAAAAACTCAATAATAGCAGTCAGGACGTTCCCGATCTAATATTCCGGGTTGTTTTTCAGAATTATTTGTCTGTTTTCCCTCTTCTTTAAAGAGCCCTGGAGATCAAACTAATAACAGTTTTTACTGAAAATGTCAATTAGAGCAGTGGCACTCAGGCTGAGTGTTAAAATTAAAGAGACTAAAGATTCCCAAAAGCAGAAAAATTTATTGCCATCAAAAAGAGAAAAGAGGAAGAAACTGTGACTTTCAACTCGAGGCTTGTTAGAATTGCCCAGTTTGTTGGAAGGAGAGAGCTCCTCTGAAAAAAAAAATTACAATACATTGTGACCCTGTTTAACCCGACGAATCAAGTGAAAGTGACTATTCTGTCATTGTGAAACAGCACACAATAAAACACAACAAAATAATTTTCTGCATTCAACCCACACTCAACGTCCAGCAGGGGGCAGACATATCCAGCACCCAGGGAGCAGTGATGGGGACGGTACCTTGCTCAAGGGTACCTCAGGGCAGCCTACTGATCCGGGATTCAAACCCTCAACCTTCCAGTCCTGGGGCTTCGTCTCTCAACACTCATTAATTTCAGAATTATTTCTATGCTGTTGTTATGATGTTGGTAGAAAAAAAACGACTGCACTGTTTTAATGAAACGATTTGGGGAAAATAATGCTATTTTTAGGCTAATATATGACTGATTACTTTCCTCAAACGCTTTAATGTCAATTTGCATAAAACTCTTTGAATGAATTTCGGCCCTTGACCCTCAGTTGGGGCAGTGGTGGCCTATTGGTTAGGGAGTCACCCTGCACTGGAAGACCTCCCTCACCAGTAGTTTGCCCTGAGGTACCCTTGAGCAAGGTACCATCCCTGTCACTGCTCCCCGGGCGCTTTCGATAGCTGCCCCCAGCTGCACGTGTGTGTGTGTGTGTGTGTGTGTGGGTGAAACGCAGAGGTTGAATTTCGTTGTGTTGCGCTGTGCTGCGTTTCACAATGACAAGGGTAGTCACTTTCACTTTTTTCGCTTTCAGTTGTTTCTTTACCGACACTGTCTGCACAATTATTAGCGAGTATTTTGACAAGATCATAATTTTTCTGCATCTTTTCCAACTCCAGCTGTAGAAACATGAGTGACAGCAGATTTTTTTTTAAACTGAGTTCTTCACGAAATGTCACATTTCCTCAAAAATAACCATCAAACACAGATAACAATTAAAATGTGTAAATACCCACGCTGGTATCAAAGACAAAGGATGTATGTAGATGTTGCTGGATCATATAACAGACAACAGCCAGTCATGCAAAAATCCTCCCAAACTACAGGTCACATGACTGGCTTCTTTTAAAGTGACCACCACAAAATATCAGAACACAAACAACATCAAACATTTGAACTCAATTGCGAGAAATCAAAGACACTTCAAAAGACGAGAACACAAGTTAACGATGAAGTATGTAAAGTGAAATGATGAAGTGTGTAACGTCCCTGCAGAACCGATGGAGGAGGAGGAGCAAGTCTGACTGCAGGATCCAGAAGACAGAAGGAGTAAACCGAGACTCAGGCCTGGATGAAGTGAAGGAAGTCTGCTGAGTTTCTGTGAAGCTCTCCTACGCAATCCGGCTAATGAACAGGTGCCAGAAGCAGAACCGATTGTGTTCTAGCTTCGCCCTCACAAGCGCTCGCAAACCAAGGTGGAAGAGTGCCAGTCCTCCCTTGTCGGTGGGCTTCGCCTTCGTCAGGATGTAAACACAGGCTTCCAGTCTGAGGGAACGAGGGTGTTTACACCAATTATTTTCCTTCGCAATATAAAGAAAGAATCTGAAAAGATGTGTCACAGGGTAATTAGCCCAAACTTCAAAAGGAAGCTCTGTTGCTTATCACAGACGTTACCTGCAAGATGATAGGGCTGCTTGAAAAGTCACACTCATTTTCATTTCAGAAAAGTCTCCCACACGGAGACGGCAACGCTGCCTGTCAAACGGCTCACCATTAAAGTGCCACTCACAGCCACTTTCCGCCAGACTTAAGCAAATACGAGCTCATTTCTCCCACAAGACGTGTTCTCATACTGCGGCTTTGCAAAGAAAAACTGGAGGAAACCAATTGAGAAATTAAGAACACTGTTGTTCTGTTACACCTGCACCACTGAACTAAGCTGCTTTAGAAAATCAAAACTAGGCAAACAACGAATAATTGGCCACAACTGCTCTCCCAGCCTCTAGGGGGCAGTGTGGTATGCACTCCACCCAGCGTTTGATTTTCAGATTCAAACCTTCCAAGCCAATAGAACATTGACTGGATGTTTGACAGCTCATGTGCCTTCATTTGTTTCCTTGTTGTCTTCATGTCAAAAGTGAAGAAGAACTCATATCCATCAAATTATTTTCTTAGTCTGAAGATCACATGGGGGGGTCTGGAGCCTATCCTAGTGCTCGTGGGGCGATCACCAGTCCATCATGCACACCTAGGAAGCGGCTTACTGTTGCAACTGCATGGACACCACTATTGGTGGTTTGAGCTCATCAGAGAAACCAGGTAGAATAAAATCCTGGAGTGGATTTGTATATTCTGGACTTCCATGTCCAGAGAGAACAATGCTGGAGAGCATGTTCAGTCCACAAAGAAGGAATCCATACTGGGAATCAAGCTCACAACCTTCTGGCAGAGTACTGCACCTACCACTGCACCACTGTGAACCTCCTAGAAACTTGATCACTATGAAATAAGAGATTGTGAATATAGATTGATTGAGATGAGATAAATTAAGGCACTGTGGTTTCTCAGTAATCTTCCTGGAATTTTTGGAACCTCATTTAAGTAGGGACTGGTGCTTTCCATTCCTTGAGCCACTTATCTAAACCAGGAAATGGAGCTCACCCCAGCACTCAAGATGGCCGACTCTTCAGATTCGATGCGTTGTTTGACTGGGCCACATGCTGGGGCCTTTTTTTATTTTGCTGTTGTTTGTACCTGGGGTGCGAGGCAGAGATTTGGCCTCATGGTAGTTGAGATGGACTAGGACACCAGCAGAAGACTCCACCGTGGAGGTAAGGTTTGACTGGGCCTCATACTGGGTCATCATTTTTGAAATAGCTTGTAAAGTTACTATGGTGGTAAAGTTTGACGGGTCTCTTGGATGGTAGCAGCAGGGTGAGGAGAGATTTTCTCTCTGCAATTTGGGAAGTTATGAGTTTGTATCTGTTTGCTATAGATTAGATATTTTAAACACTATTTTTGTGAAAAAAACACCAATTGCAAAAAATGTTTTGCTATCGGTAATAACCACAACTCCCAAAAATCTATTCAGTGTCCCACATGTGTGCAGATGATGTTTTAAGAAAAAATGGATTGGATAATGAGATCTTTCTCATTCTTGATGACCAGCTGTTGGGCACAGTCACTTCTTCGGCTCTTTAATGAATTGTAAGTTTAATTATGTCTCTTCCATTATTTAATCACCAAAAATATATAAGCATTCCTTTACATCACTCAAATAAGATTTTAATGAGCTGTTTAATTAAAGGGTAATTGAGGTGAATCCATCATGGGTCCTGCAATTCCTTGTAGAAGGACATGAACGCACTGCGGGATGTGAACATGCTCCCCGTTCTCACAGATTCCCCTCATTTAATCTGCAGCTCAAGCTAATAGCTGCCATCACTTGCCATCCAAGGAACCGAAGATTTGTACGCAAACGAGCCTCCTAACCGACGGGGGTCATCCTGGTTAGCTTGTCCTGTTTAACTAGCGTGCTAGCGCTGAGCATTTTTCTTTCTTTAATTTGGGTCAAGGCCACTGAATCAGAACAGCCTCTTAAAGCTGTTTAAGACAGAACAAGGCGGACGAAAGTGTGGACAGTGTCCAAATTCTTGTGATGCTCCTCATTTGCCTGAGAACATTGATCCAGCACCCGTCCCGCGATAAAGAATAGCTAAGAACAGATATTTCATCACCCGGCTCGCGTGATGATGATTAAAGCAGAACAAGACTGAACGTTTATCCCACTCTCTTATTTCTTTACGCGGATCGATGTCCCGACCAAAAACAAGCCATCGCTCATGCCGACCCGTAATGGTTAGCTGTGCATTTTCCTCTTGACCATTTTACGATGGGCACTTGTTCGTGATTTGTTCAGTCTTACCCGTGGCCCCTCGGGCCAGAGTGTTTTAACAGGAAACCATTAAAAGTTAGGTGTTTTTGCAGTCTGGTCTCCCTAATAAAGAGTGAGGTGGATGATGGGAGTGGGCGATACATCAGTATGAAATCATTACATATTGATAAATTACTTCCAAATACGTAATTTATTTCAGGCTCGATTAGGGGTATTATCAGTTATTAAATCTTAAAGCTATTAAAATGGTAGAAAAACACAAAAACTACACAATTGTATTATTTTCTGTAAACTAGAGCAGCATAAATTTACCTTCCAGTAAAATATTTTTTTTATTATTAATTTTATTTTAACAGCTTACGCAGGAACATGTGTTGGCAACTATTGTGAAATGGTCCAAGTGGAAGGAACTGGAAATGACAAAGTTGAACAAATGCATTTTTAAAACGCATCACTAAGTTTAGGGAAAGAAAGGTTCTTCTTCTTCTTTCGGCTGCTCATATTACGTGTCTCCACATTGTAACATCTGTCTCCATGTCTTCCTGTCCTCTGCATCTTCCTCTTTCACACTGTCCCCCTGCAAGTCCTCTTTCACCACATTCATAAACCTCCACTTTGTCCTTCCTCTTCTCTTCTATCCCAGCAGCTCCATCTTTCACTAATGAAACCATGAACACCAGAGAAGCATGGTGGTGGAACCATCATGACCTGGAGCTGCTTCCCTGCAGACCATGCTAGAGCATCAGATGGCTTTAAAAGACATGAATGGATGGACGTACCTGGAGAAACAGAAGACGTTTCAAGCCAAAATGCACTGAAGAAGGAAGAGATGCCTGCATGTCCTTGGAAACTTCCTCAATCTGAAGTTAAGAGTCCATCAATGGGACCCTCGTACCCTCGAAGGAATCGAAGACACTTTGCCAAGAAGAAATAATTGAAGCACGATTCTGCACGAAAGTTAATTACTTCTTACCTCTGGATTCCACCGGGGGCGCTGGAGCTGATCACGGCCACTCTTCACAAGGCTTGCGATTCCACCAGATGCACCTCAGGGTGTTTCAGAAACGTCCCAGAAGCGATTCTCCGCTAAAAATACATGTGAAGTCTATTTTTGACTGAAGATGCATCAAAACCACTGCAATACGGCTTCTTCTCCTTCTCTCCTCCCTCTGTGGACTTTCAAGCAGCAGAAATCTGAGTGTTCTCCTGTTAACAGGCCCTGTATGTAAAATATAGGTAGAAATAATGATGAGGGTGTATTTTTAACCACTAAAAGCAAACCTCTGAGCCGTGCTGTCTAAGTGAACCGAACTGTATATACTTTAAGTTATAGAACATCAGAGCAGAAAATACCAACAATAAGCACAACTGAAATGAATTTAAAAAGCTATTTATGGATGTAGCCGTTCATAGTGGAAGCACCACAATATCAGCAAAGTCAGAAACGCTCCTAGAGGTCTGAATAAAACTGCACCACAGATGATCATCGAACCTGGGAACTTTACTGATCTGATTATTGTTTATTATGAATCATATTGTCTACGCTATTTGTTTATGAATTATACATTTTAAAGCTTCTGCGGTCGTTGACACAGAGTGTGTCTCCAGTCCTAGACTATCAATGCAGTTGGTCACCTTTTTGATGTTGTTGACATTTTCTGACATTTTCCTTTTTCGCTCCATTTTCCCCCAAATCTCTACTCTTCCATTTTCAGAACAGACTCCTTCCTCCAGTCTGAACATCTGAGTTGTGTGTCCATCGGTGCAGGACAGAGTGAAGGAGAGTGAGAGAGAGGACAGGGAGAGTGGACGGTGGAGTTCAGGGTGTGTGGAGTGTGTGTCCGTGATGGAGAACTAGTAGAGACGGTGATGAAAGTGAAGCGGTGAAGTTCATGTGGATTATTTTCAGTAGATTGTTTTTATTGGAGTTGAAGTTCGAGGCTTTAATAGTCTTTAATTCTATTAATATGGAGTGAGATTCAGTTCACTCTCAGCACAGACAGACGCTCCAGACGTCCTTCAGAGGAGACACGTCTCACTTTTCTTTTTCTCCTTTGAACAAAGTCTATTCCACAGGACTCTTACTTCTACCAGAGCGGTGTAATCGGTGTAATTTTGTCATCTCTGGGTGCCAGTAGGACATTACTCCCCAACTCCCTCTTGAGTTGAACTTTGATCACTTCCACCAAATAAATGTTTTCAGGGTGACCTTGTCTAGGGTGCCAGAAAGTCCAGAAACACCCGTGTTTAACTTGTTCACTGAGAGGATGACTGGCAGTGTAATATTTATTATATCTCACCCAGAAACTGCAGAATCAATCCAGTTTGATTGCTTCATGCTCTGTGTTCTGATTTAAACTTGGGTCAATGGAGTGAGAGACTTACAAGTGTGTATCCTCCACTTCACTCGAGCAGGTGACAGCCTTTGTGTTCTCACAGAATCTTAATTAACAGCTCGCAGTGATTAGCAGCCTGATTAGGATGCCTCCGACGCCGGGCCTCCGCTTACAGAAGAAGAGCTCCAGCACTTGGCTGGAAAAAATGAGCCACTCATGAAAGTTTGAAAGCGCAGTTCAGGAGGTAACAGGCCCGTTCATTATTGTTTCAAGAAGCCCTCAGCCTAGACGGTGCTCCACAGCAGCACAGCAGCCAGCACACTTCTCCGAATTACACTCGAAACGTGGAGAAACAGTGCGGAAAGTGCCTTTTCTACTCTTTCACTCCAAAAATTAGAACTTTAAATCAGAATCTGAATTTAATGAGAAGGTGCTGTTGTTCAGGGAGCCATGTTTAACAGAGTAAGCATCTCTTGTTTTTGAATCGATGATTTGAAAAGGTGATTTTGGCTGAATGGGTGGAGCTAAACTGCTGTAGGATGAATGGGGTGGAGCTAAACTAATAGTGGGTGGAGCTTAGCTGCTATAGACTGAATGGATGGGGCTAAATGGCTTTAGATTGGATAATTGGGACGGTAAACTACCTTAAGTTAAATAGGCGGAGCTGGACTGCTATAGGCTTAGTGGGCGGAGCTAAACTTTGTTAGGTTAGTTGGGCAGGATTAAACTGGTGAAGGCTAAATGGGCAGAGCTGACTATTGAAGGCTTAGTGGGTGGAGCTAAATGAATGGGTGGCATTAAACTGCAGTTGGCTGAAAGGAGGAGGTGTTCTTCTGTAGACTGGATGGGTGGAGCTAAATGGCTGTAGAATGAGTAGGTGGAGCTTAACTGTCCAAATAAGTGGGGTAAACTGCAGGCCACATGGGTAGAGCTAGACTGCTGTAGTCTGGTTGTGTGGGTCTAAGCTGTCATTGGATGAATGGGCAGAGTAAATCTACTTTAGGATGAATGGGCGGAGCTTAACTGACACAGGCTGAATGGGCGGGTCTTAATAGCTGTAGGCTGAGTCATATTCAGATGTGCTTTTTCCATTCTCTAGAGACAATCTGCACTTCCTCCCCATACCAAGCTCCTTTAAAATGTTGCAGGCATGGAGAACGCTAAAGAAGGAAACCAGTCAGAGATGATTGAAATGAAATTCTTGTCTTGGCTGGCACATTTCTCAGGGTACATTTTAAACTCCATGATATGGGCCCTTTAAATCTGGCCTCCAGTTGAAAGCCCACAGGATGGATGATCTATTGTCTCATTCATCTCTAATTTGTATCTGTCCAAGCTTCAGCTTTTTTATCTCAGAATGTTTTATTATTAAGAAGATGCTCTTCAATCTTCATCCATTGCTTTCAAACACAACCACACACGCTGACTGCATGCCAGCACTAAACTGCTGCAGCCGTGTCCTCAAATTGTCTCATGTTTACACAGTGTTGGACACCATTCATCTGGAGACGGGCTTTAGCCCAAGCTACACAGCGCGACGACTAAATCAGCCAGGCCCAGCGCTCCACTGTTCTCTGCAGATGGAGGCAACAAACTGCACCAGTGTGAATCGCCCTGGGCGATGCTTAGCCAAGAGGTCAGTCAGTGTCCAGCCTTTTCTCTTTGTGTGTCTTGTTGTTGCTCATTTCTCCATATAAACTTCCATCTATCTCAGAGCCATCTGCCATGACCTAAATGCTCCTCTTCTCCAACCTCACATCAATCACGAGCGAGGGAACGTAAAGCTAAAGGGAGAAACGGACAGCTGTGAGGGATTAGAACTTGAATCTTAAAGGGCCCCTGTGGTTGCATGAACCAGAGAAACATTTATTCATTTTTACTGGTTTCTAACCTTCTCTTATCTAAACAGGCTGCTATTGTTGCTCAGCCTTTTAGCTTGGTATGTAAACAATCTCTGCTCTGATTGGTTATCCCGGGACTGGAATCCCCTGGATCGTGGTGGAGGATAAACACTGGCTGCTGTTTTTGAATGTTTTCTTGCAGCTTCCACTCCAGGAACTCTGCTGGAACAACACTCCATATCACATTAGTGAGAATGGTTGGAGCTAAACTGCTACAGACTAACTAGGCGGGGCTAAACTATGGTAAGATGAATGAGTTGCAATTGGGATAGTGTGAGTGGGTGGGGCTAATCTGCTGTAGATTAAATGGGTGGGACTTTATTGCTGTTGTGTGAGTGGGTGGGGCTAAACTGCTGGTGGCTGAATTGGTGGGACTTTATTGCTATTGTGTGAGTGGGTGGGGCTTAACTCTTGTAGATTGAATGGGTGGGACTTTATTGCTGTTGTGTGAGTGGGTGGGGCTAAACTGCTGGAGGCTGAATGGGTGGGGCTGCATCACATCAGTGACCACACCGTTTGTGCAGCACATTTTAAAACACACCACAGAATCCATTTTTATGGTTTGGGCCCTTTAATACTGCTGATAAAGTTTCTGTGATTTGAATAACTCCACCGCTCCCCTGATGTGATTTTCTTTGGGCTTTCTGACTGTTTTTCTTGGCTTTTATGGAAAGGTGCGCAGTTCAGTCCACTTTCATCAAATAATGTTTTCTTTTCATGCTGAGTCCATCTGGTTGAGGTTCGCTGCACTAATGCCAAATAAAAGCGTTCCCACTTCTAAAATTCAAACAAATTATAATCATTTGTCTTGAAGAAAATGGTCGGGAGGGTGACGGAGGGATTAAAATGAAAGCAGTCATTTGGTGCAGACCTAATAATCCAGGAACAGCTTGTATCCTAAATCCAGCTGCACCACAACGCCTGTTATCTAGAACCTCTGTGGGATTCTAGTGGCATGTTAGCGCTAAGGTAACAGCACCGCACATGAACATGTTTTGTCGGTTTACGTTAGACTTGAACATGTAAAGGGGTTCTATGTAGTGTGTGGAACATAAGAACATGTTCCATTTTTACAGCGACTTTTTCAGAAAACTGTCCTGCTGACACAAACCCGCAGTATTCACTCTGAAGTATCTAGAACCTCCAGAAGGACTACAGAGATGTTCTCACTGGCTCTCCTTTATAACATTGGTGGTACTTTAGTTCCTGAAGGCCTGACCAATAGGAGAGCTCCCTTTTCTGAATCTATGCAGACACCACTAAGAGAACCGTCCTGATTGGATAATCCTCCGTCGCATTTCTGTAATTTAACTCTTTCATTTTCAACCAGAACTGAATAATGAAGCAGGTGATTCTATTGAGAAAACATCAATTAAAAATCATAAACACGCATCTGCGACTTTTTGGGAGAGCCGTAATGTCCAGAGGGTTCTCCAGGGCTTTGGAGAAAGAACATTTAATTTAATAAAAAGAAAATTTAACCAACAACAAAAAAAAAATAATCTACACTTTTGGCAAATAATACTAATGAAGTTCTTGTCTTATGAGCAACAGAAACAAATTTTGCACAGGTGTTTTTTAGAACCAGTCTAGAACCATTTAAACCTTCAAATTCAGTTGTCAAGGTTCTCTTCTGGATTTCTTAGAGAATATGCAGCTCTAAAGAACGCCTTTATTTTTAGATAATGATCTAAAATCCTTTGCTGTATATAAACAGTGGAGGTTCTTAAAGGGTTATTCAGGTTCTTGTTTCGTTTAAAGAAATGGTTCATGGTTCACGGAACGAGAACAAACCTTCTGTGGCTCCTTCATTTTTGAGAGAACCACGGGGGTCATTTAAAGGATTTTTTTGAGATTTTCTGTCCTTTCGCTGTCAGGAAGGTGGAGAGGTGCTCTGCATGGCTGGACAAATGCAGCGACTTCGCCCTGATGAACAAAGTCAATGGGAATCCAGCGTGCTGGTGGAAAACCAGGTCAAACACATTGGGAAGATTTTCTCCTTTTTAATTTCATTCTCATGTCTGTGTTGGCCCTGAAGTGCTAACAAAACCCAGGGGAGCCCATAAATAAGACTGAGCACAGGAACTGCCAAGCTTTTAATATAAGCGGGTGGAAGCATGTTCTCTAATGGAGGAGAATACGAGAGTGGGCGTCTAGAGTTACCGAGGGCTTCCTGCAGATTTAGCTCCACTAAATTACCAAATAACCTTCTGCTCCCATTTCACTAATTTCACATGTAGTAAATAATAAAAAAAAATACTCCCGTCCTCTTTTTCAGAAACACCTTCATGTGCTTCCACTCCCTGGACACTTTATTAGAAACACCTACCCTACCAGGGCAGTGGTGGTGAGGGAGTCGGCCACGGGATCGGAAGATTGTGGGTTCAAACCCCTCACCGGTGGGTTGCCCTGAGGTATCCTTGAGCAAGGTACCGTCCCCGTCACTGCTCCCTGGGCGCTTTCAATAGCTGCCCCCTGCTGCACGGTGTTTGCATGGGTGAAACGCAAAGGTCCAATTTTGTTGTGGTTCACTGTGTGCTGTGCTGTGACCTCGCAATGACAAGAATAGTCACTTTCACTTCGCTTTCAAATGTATTGGAAACACCTGCATTTGTTTTTCATTAACTGGCCACTTTATTAGAAACTCCTCGTTTCCACTAACTGACCATTTTATTAGAAACACCTTCATTACTAATTGGCTACTTTAATGGAATCACCTACCTAACACTTTCGCTCACTGGCCACTTTATTAGAAACACCTACACTGGTTTTCCATACACTGGCCTATTTATTAGAAACACCTGACGCTTTTACTGAATGGCCATCCAGTGGCCACTTTATTAGAAACACTTTTAATCGGCTGCTTTAATGGAATCGCCCACCTCACACTTGTACTGAGTGGCCACTTTATTAGAAACACCTCCCTTGCTTCTGCGGATGGTCCACAGTCAAACGGCGGGGGGGTTCTGATAAAGTGACCAGGTCAGTTCTGGTAAAAGCCGTTGTTTAATTCATACTGTAATGATGATGCAACAGTATTTAAATGAAGCGCGATCGATCGATCGAATATTGATCGGAATGATACAAATCGCTCCAGACTGCGGGAGAGTGGAGACGCCGTCGGCCTTCCTCGCGTTCGGTGGAATTACGGATGCAGCTGAGGTCGGCTTGATTTTCTGCCTGATTTAATGAGCTGTGAAGCTCCTGAATCCAAGGTCTCGTCGTAATCATTGTGTTTTATTTTTAACTGAATGAAGATCCCCGCCATGGCTTGCTCATGAATTATGCATGATGCGCTTTAAATAATTACATGCTGAACATTTAGGCAATTGATATTTTACTCCGTTGGCAGTTTTATCAGGGAGGAAATGCACAATTCTCATCCTTCCTTATAAATGATATTATATTTTAAAGATTATCTGCAGATTTCACGCACAGCAGGTGTGTCGCCCACACAAAAAAAAAAAACCTGAAAACCTGATGATGTCTGTGAAAATGATCAGAGACTCTCCAAACTTAACAGGCCGGAAATGGACACCGAGACACTAACACGTCCCGTTTGGAGTCCTTGTTTCTGTGATGTCACAAACATGAACACCAATAAACCTGCCGCTTCATACTGAAGTTATATGGAGTGTCAGCGCAGATATCTTTCTGAACCAGGCAGGACAGCCAATCAGAAGAGATCTCAATAGCAACTGTCAGTTAAAAAAATAAAATAAAAAAAAGTGTGGACAGCATTTGTAAACAAGCAGGTAAAAAGTCATTGAGAGTAAATAAATAAATTTAATGACCTTTTTATGTATTAACTTAACTCACTAAATAAAAATAAATAAAAAAATCAGCAAATACAGTAATTAGTAAATGAATGATTATTATATTTATCAGAAATAAAAAAATAATCAGATTAAAAATAGGTAATTAAGTAAATATGTGAGCCATTTAATAAAAAGTTCAATAAACACGAAGTTCATATCATAATAAAGGCACCATGCATGGTTTTATATTTGTGTTTAAGCATTTATTTGTATGCATTTAATATTTTTATGTATAAAAAAATAATAAGCACATAATTATGATGTTGAGTTCACACGAGTTAAACCAGCACATTTTCAAGTGAATTTATTTATTTGATTTATTTTTTTTAGAGAGAGGCTCTGAAATGTTTTCTGGACTCTGGGTTTGTGGACGGTGGTCTCTGCTTTTGTCTGAGCTCTGAAATCCCGTCTTTTGGCATCGCCTTCCTATTCGGCCGTCCTGCCCTGCCGCTGTTCTCTTCTGCAATCTGTTCTTGTTATCTGTGTGATAACACGCTGTAATCGGCCGCCGGGCGGCAGGTCTGGCCAACCTGTGGCTTTCCTGTCTGTTGTGGGGCTTAACTGACGGCCGAGCAAAGATACAGACACTCTCGGCCAATTCAGCCGTTTCAGCTTCGCTCCCTGCAGCACAACCAGGGACGAGCTGAAAACAGAAGTGTGCAGACGTCCTGCAGCCGGAGCGGCAGAAAGGGCCAGATGTCTTCAAAATCTCCTTTCTCCCAATGTTTCACTCTCCAGTCCCTCAGGTGAAAAATGTACTTTGTGACATCACAAAAAGGAACACTCACAGAGAGAGAGAGAGTAGATAATATTACTTAAAGAATTAAAAGTAGCATTCCATTTGACATCACAAAAACATTTATTATGTATATAATATATATACACACCCAGCCACCAGGGATGCAAAAGCCAGTGTATTTCCATGTGCTGGTCCCAGTACCGGATAAAAGGGGGGCATCCGGTGTAAAACTTTTGCCAAATCAATATGCGGACAAAGAAACAGACTTCCATGCCAGATCGGTGGAGGTCCGGGTAACAGTGACCACCACCAGTGCTGTTAGCCTACAGGGTGCTGGTGGAGGCTGGACTGCTGTTGGACAGAGAAGGAGAAGGAGAAGAAGAAGAAGAAGAGGAAGACATGTCTGGAGGGTGGAGGAGAGAAGGAAGTGGAGGAGAGTAGAAGTGTGGGTATATATAAATGTTAGTTACACTTTAAAAACAGAATCTGCTGAAATAAATACGTGGTGATGTTGGATGCTGACCAACTTTTTCTCTGCAAGCATAAAAAGCCATAAAGCAGTTCCATGAACTGGTGGTGGAGACGCTGTCTGATGTCTGAGACGTGGTTTTAGTTTGGAGAAGATTTTGGACTAAAACTGAACCCATTCATGGTGGCGGGAGATGATTTAGTTCAGATGGATTTGACCATCATCACCATCCCACAGAGACACTCAGACACTTGAAGCTTCACTGGTGGACAGAAAATATATAGATGTCGTCTGGTTCCCTTCACCAGCACTGCAAGGAAATCACTTTTCCTAAAACTCAAACCTGCCCTGAATTAATTAATGAAAGAAATGCTGGAGCCTGTAACTCTGCGGAAGGTCTCTGGAAGCACAATCTTTCATTTAGCTTGATAACTAGACCCCAAGTCCAGCTTGTCCAATATTTTTCTTTGGGACATTCTGAAAGGACCGTCCTTAACTTTGGGATGAGAATATCTGCCCTGCTGGTGGAACACACCCCTCATCTTTGTAAACCAAAACAAAACAATGCTTTTTTTTAAGAAGTAGCCAAAGTTTGTCAAGCAACATGAAATCCATGGCAACCGGGTGTCTCCACCGTCCCTCAGGACAAGCAGTCATTTTCACTTGGTGGAACAATTTGATGTAAAATCCCACTGTAACACAGCAGAGCTTTTAATAGCTGACAGGGCAGGCCTAAGTCTGATTTCTCTTTGTTTTAATTCAGAAACTCCTGCGTTCAATGTGGGAAGTTAAATGAAATTTAGTGCAGTTCTTTGGGTATAAGCAATACATTGTCCAATTTATGGAGGGCACTTGGGACAGTCACAGTATAGAGGTCTGTAAATGTGATTGCTTTGCATTCTAGATCAAGCTTTCTGTCACTGCTCACTTCATTTACATCAAAAATGGTCCACAGTATCCAGCAGGATCTTCACAGGCATCCAGAGTGAATGTTGATGTTCTCGCTGGACCCAGTGTGAAGGTATCGCAGGAGAACATCTCTTGATGGAAAGTGCTGATCTCTAATAACATTAACGGTAAAGCTATAACTTCTACTCCATTGGCTGCTCTGAGTTTCCATTTCTTCCTGTGTTTTGCATCTTCCTGCTTTAAACAGTCCCCTTGCATGTCCCCTCTCATCACATCCATAAACCTCCTCTTTGTCCTTCCTCTTCACCTCTTACTTGGCAGCTCCATCTTCAGCATCCTTCTGACATACTCCTCGTCTCTCCTCTGGACATGTCCAAACCAATGCAGGCTCGTTTCTCTCTTTTTGTCTCCAAACTGTCCAACCTGACATACTCATAATCTTGTCCATCCTCGTCCCTCCCAACGCAAATTTTAGCCACTTCAGACACTTCAAGACAGAAGTAAAGTTAGCAAAAGTTACAAACCTGGACACTGGCAGCGGGGTAGACGTTTGGTTAATGAAGGTCCAAAATGTTAAGGTGTTTGATGTCTGGTTGCTTATTTTGTGTCATTTCAATCAAAGAAACTGACTTTGGTTGGGTGGTGATCTAGTGGTGGGCACTTGCCTATGGACCTATGGATGAAGAGTTCCCAGGTTCTCCAGCACCACCACTGGGTTCCTGAGCAAGACCCTGAACTCAAAGTTGCTCCAGTGACACTGTCCCTGTAATTAGGACATGGAAGTCACTCCAGATAAGAGCATCTGCTAAAAGCTGCAAATGACTAAGACATGGCCAAACATTTTGGGGTAATGATCCATCCATCTGTCGATCCATAATCCAGTCATCCTAGCCTAACTGCTCTACTGAGAACTAATAAAAGACACTCCACATTTAGGAATTTGTAACCGGTTTCTGATTAATTCCAGTTTTTTACATCACCTGCAAGATGTTCACACGTATCTCCGGTTACTGCCTCGTTTTTGTGTCTGCCTTAAACTATGGAAAGGTTAAATACCTTTGTAATGTTCTTACAAGAGCCTCAAAATGAGAAACACTAGATTGATCGACTGGGATTAAGATTATTGTGCTGCATCATTCCTGGGGCAGAACTGATGAATTCGCCCTGTCAAAGTAATTGTGCTTCAGCGATGGCGGTGGAGAAATGTTCAGCGTGTGTGCAGATGTTGTGAATCTGAATGTGAGGAAATGGCAGTCTAGGGACCACACACACACACACACACACACACTCACTCACACACACTGCATCATGCTTCTGAAGCTATATTTTTATCTGAATTTGTGCTGAGTGGCAGAGCTAATGCAGAAAAGAAGTCTACAGTTTGAGGAGCCTCTTGATTCTTCCATGTTCAGGGAAACACAGAACTGTGCAGAACAGCCATGACATTAACTCAAAAAGTGTCTCATTTTTAGGTCTCTTCACTGGACTCTTCAAGACCTCTGCAGGTGAGCTGTGATTCCAGCAGCAGAACCTGTAAGTTTCGCTTGGGTCCTTGGATGGGACCAATACTAGATGGGAATGAGATCTGGAGAATTCAAAGGAACATGTTGAACTTCCTCTAATCATTCCAGATCAGTGTTTGTAGTCTGGCAGGACATAATCCTGCTAAATGGGA
The DNA here is from genome assembly GCA_017165825.1 of Hepsetus odoe. Lineage (NCBI taxonomy): Eukaryota > Metazoa > Chordata > Actinopteri > Characiformes > Hepsetidae > Hepsetus > Hepsetus odoe. The sequence continues at coordinate 18,612,701 of CM029391.1, forward strand.
CACTGCCATTAGGGGACATCAGCATGAAGGGGGGAGCCTGTTCTGCACTGACTTTTTGGGGTCAAAGTGGAGTCCACAAGAATGCATGAGCCAAGGTTTCCCTGTAGATCTTTGTTCAGAGCATCATACTTCCTGTGACAGCTTCCCATAGCACATCTTGATGTCTCTTCCCCAGGTAAGGATACACACACCCTGTCCATCCACACTATGGAAAAGAGAACATTTATCAATCACAATCAGATCACCTTCTTCCATCACTCCATGGTTCAGTTTTCATGTCTATGGTAGGAGTTTTGGTGGTGGACAGGGGACACCATGGACTCTGACCAGCCTGAAGCCTCATACACAGCTGCACTGTGTGTTCTGATACCTTTCCATCAGAACTAGAACTTTTCTACCAGTTTGTGCTGCTGCAGCAGCAGCTCTGCTGACTAGGCCAGATGGTTAACCTTCACGCCCTGTCCTGGGACAACCATGACCCAAACAGTTCCACACCGGAGGTCCTGAGCACTGCTGAAGAGGGTAAAGGGTGACAAACAGATAATAAAGACTGATCTGTATATGTATATTATAACATGTGCCACAATAATGTCATAATTTACAGTTCAATTCAAGACAACTTTATTTATAAAGCACTTTTTACAACTGTAACACAAAGCAGCTTTAAAGAATCCGAGAAGGTCCGAGCCACATTTGGGTAAGTTGAGGGCAACAGAGGCAGAACTATCCAAAACATGAGGAAGAAACCTTTTGAGAGGAACCAAGACCCAAAAGGGGAACCCGTCCTCCTCTGGTGGACACTGGAAACAAAGAAGGAAAGAAAGAAAGAGAAAGTTCATTTTATAATGAATCAATTAGGAGATGACTTCCAGTGAAGTATGAGATCCAGTAAAAGAGTCCTTGAGTGTCTGTAGTTGGAAGGTCGGTGAGCTAATAGTGGTGGTTCTGTGTGAGGGGGCGGAGCTTTAGTTAATCTTAGTCGCAGCAGCTCCTGTAGATGATCCAGTCTGATGGAGCTGATCTGGAGTTCAGGTGAGGAGACAAATCTGATTATAGTAATTCAAAGTGTTGTGCATGAGAACATTAAGCAGAAGTTTGATGCAAAGTATAAAATAAAAGAAAAATAGACAATTACTGCCTTTTGTCTTTCGCAGTCCAGAAGATGATCACCACCTGCATGAATTAATCAGTCTGTGAGGGATAACAGTGCAGACAGTTAACCTGCAGGAGAATTGATTAAACCCAGCGTAGCAGTTTTACTCTGCTCTTTTGATCTTGCTGGCACCAAAATAAGATTTGTGCTGATTTTCAAGTCTTGGGGACACCATGAACCGCCAGACTTCAATCATCAGATTATTATCAAACCCTTCATGAGTCGAGTGAGGAGTCAGAGAGAGCGAGAGTGAGAGAGGGGACACTGTTGAGAAGCTGCTTTAACAACAAGATCCTCCAGCAGAGGAGCAGTTTTTGGTTAATTATCTCAGAAGGGAATTTTGACACCCATTAGCGGTGCTACTTGCAGCATAGGTGGCGTGCTGGCTTATGATCTAGCAGACAAATACAAACGTGCAAGAAGTCCTAGCACTGCTAACTGGATAGTACTAAACTAAAAACTTTTCATTTACATAGACACATTCTTGAATTTCAATGAGGTCAATGAAGACCTTTGTTTATAAAATACCAAGCAAGATCTGAGGATTCCTGCAGAAACAGTGATAATGGCCTAATATTATATAACTGAGGAGTCTGAGATTTTGTAAATGATGTACAGCTTTGTGCAAAAGCCTTCATCCCATTTCATCTTCATTTCTCTCTGTCCTTTATGAAAGTGAGACAGCTCAGCTCTGCTTTGGACGTTGCTACCTTTTGTTCTCCATTTTCTGTGGAGATGATCCCACACTGTTTCTGAAACTTTGTCAGGTACAGAGACAAAAACACTGTCCTTCAGCAAGATCTGGAGATCTGTCCCTCAACAACACATTAAAAGTACAAGAACGTCTGGATCTTTAGAAGAAAATTATGTGAGTATATGCTCCATGAGATCAACTTCTGACATGCCCCTCACCCTGGTTTGGATTAGTTGCTCAGATAAAGGATGGATGGACGGAGACAGGTGCATGTTGGGCTATAAATAATCAAGAATACATGCAGGACACATTGGTCCACAGTGTGTAGAAGTTATGGCAAGGTGATTCTGGGCCGTTTCCTTGCAGGTAAGCGAACAAGTTGGCAATTCAAGTATAAAGTTCAAGGAGCTTTTCGTTTTCAAAGAAGGCACCTCAGACATTCCTTTCCCAGCCATTTGAACTGGCTGTTCCCAGACCAGTTGAGACATTTAGTATTCCCAGCATGTCCATGGTCTGCCCTGTGTTCTCCTACCATTTGATCATGCTGGGAACCCTTCAACTTGCTCCTCTTAATGTGGGAGACCAGTGACTCCACTCCAAGCTCCTCCTGGATGTCCAACCACCAAATAAAACCCATATTGCCATGTTTTTCTTTTTCATAATCATATTTATCAACTAAGCATGTTGCACAAATAAAGGAATTGCTTTATGTCCAATGGTTTGCTAGTACCGCAAACATCAGAAACACAATATACACACAAATTACACACATGTTAAAAGAAAAAGCAGCAACAAAGTACATATTCAAGTGTGTGATCCTGGTCTTTGCACATATGATGGTTATTTACTGTGTTTGCAATTGACTAAGTAATGAAGTAGTGGGTGGTGTGAATAGCAGGTAATAAAACGTTTCACTGCTAAGTATTGCAGTTGTAGAAAAAAGTAAACTACAGTAAATCACATGTGTTTTGGTGCAAAAGGCAGTAATTGCAGTAATTTGCATCATGAATAAGAACGGAATTAAGCTGGTTTACCGAAGTGGGCTGAATGACTGATGCCATTGCCCACCTGTCAATCTTGTGCCCATATATGATGATGATGAGGATGTTGATGATGATGCCAGACCAGCCAAAAAGTAACCTCAGATAAATGAATATTTTCCAGTCATGTCTGCAGCATTATAGATCATTTACATTTACAGCATTTAGCAGACACTCTTATCCAGAGCAACTTCCATTTCCTAATAACAGGGACAGTCTCCCTGGAGCAGCTTGGGATTAAGAGTCAGGAACCCAGTGATGGTGCTGGAGGTGGGATTCAAAGCTGTGACCTGCTGGTCCATAGGTGATAATCCTACCACTAGATCCTTCAAAGTGGTTTTGATCAGCCATGGGCTGAACCTTTTGAGGAACACCTGCAGTGATCCTGCAGAAATGTCCGTTTCATTTCCATTAAAATACTAAAAGAGGACATAAGTTATATTGTTTTGGTGCTTCAGACTGTTAGACTACCACAGGAATATCCTGTTTTATAGCGAGAGAAAATAAAGATGACGGGTGTGTAATACAGCACTACAGAAATCTCAAATAAGCCCATATCTCTGTCTCTCTCTCTCTCTCTCTCTCTCTCTCTCTCTGTCTCTCTATCTATCTCTGTCCTCCTCCACCCCTACCTCAGGACCCAGTTATGAGGGAATGTGTTGCTGTGAGATAGAGGGGCTTGTTGTGGGCCTTGATAGCCGCTGGCCGATAAGATCCGGCCTGCTGCCCATCAGGCTAGCTCATAGCATCGGCTGTCACGGATGTCTCAGGAAATCTGTCAGAAGCTCCGGTCTGTCATATCAGCCATTTCAGACAGCGTCTCCACTAACAGGTCCTTGGGACGACTCCTCGTTCGCTCTGATAGCAGCTGGTTGAAAGAGGGCAATGTCACTCCAAATAGCCCGCGGTGCTGCTGCGTGGGGTTACGACAGGGCCAGTGTTGATCATGCAGAGTGTGGCCCTGTCTGTGGGTTTTGTAGACATTAGGAGTGTCTCAGTTCAGAGGTTGCATCCTGGGAAGGGCTTCAGAGAGTGACTAGAGAAGTCTCACCTACAGACCAAACTCCTATTACTAACTAACTAGCTACTCTAATTGGTGTTACATTTGTTTCATGGGATTAATTTGATCAAAACAACCATCACTGCCATGATCTATGACAGATGGATATCAGCAGGAGCGAGAGGGAAGGTTTACAGGATGGTAGTGAGACCAGCCATGCTATATGTAATGCAGAGTTAAAGAGGCTTAGATTAGCGTCAGAAGAGATGAGGGTGGACAGGATTAGGAACGAGTATATTCAAGGGACAGCTCAGGTTGGACACTTTGGAGACAAAGTGAGAGAAGCAAGGTTGCGTTGATTTGGACGAGGAGACACAATTGGAAGTTAATGGATGTTATAATAGAGGACATGCAGGAGGACAGAGTGAAAGAGAAAGACGCAGAGCACACGAAGGCATGAAAAAGGATCTGCTGTGGAGACCCCTGATGGGAGCAGCTGAAAGTAAAGGAAGGAAAAGAAGGCTTGGCAATGAGCTTAGGGATGTGGTAGGCTGTGAAGGACACCCCTGAAGGATATTATACCCTACATGCTTACATTATTCACTAATTTCTAACATTTTACACTATATAGTTACATTAGAAGCTACTTTCTGCTGTTATAAGCTTTTTTCTAAGGTCATGCATTATGTTAATACATTAAATTGAAAAGTGTACTCCAGTATTAGGCACTCGTTTCTTACGCCACAAACCTGGATCAAGCGTCTGGGAAATATTGTCTCTGATACATCATTAATGTATTGCATCAAATAAAAATGATAAATTCCCACACTGGACCCACATCACTGAATACAGCCAAGGCTGGCGGTCACCCAGCATACTGTTCTTTAGCTTGATAGAGTTTAAACTGAAGGACAAAAGCATTTTAAACCTGGATCATTGCCCATCACAGCTTCCTCCATCCGTCTGTTCATCTACCGAGCACTCACGTCGTTCTGAGGCGGTTCCAGTACTTTAAGTTGCATTTGTACATGAAGTTTTACAGTGGAAGCAGAGGTGAGAAAGAAAAGTACAAATACTTATCAATTGTGTTTAAATACTTTTACCAGGTAGATGTACTTTACTTGAGCATTTGTTGTATATAAAACTTCTGACCCCAAATCTGTCCTTTCTTCCGTCTTCAGAACTCCTCACTTTACTCTGAACATCTGAGTTGATCCTCCATAATTTCTATCCTCCATCATCGTCCCAACACCAGACTGTCTCAGACTAAATGGACACAAACACAGAAGAGACGTCCCTCTGAGTGTCCATCGGTGCAGGACAGAGTGAAGGAGAGTGAGAGAGAGGACAGGGAGAGTGGACGGTGGAGTTCAGGGTGTGTGGAGTGTGTGTCCGTGATGGAGAACTAGTAGAGACGGTGATGAAAGTGAAGCGGTGAAGTTCATGTGGATTATTTTCAGTAGATTGTTTTTATTGGAGTTGAAGTTCGAGGCTTTAATAGTCTTTAATTCTATTAATATGGAGTGAGATTCAGTTCACTTTCAGCACAGACAGACGCTCCAGACGTCCTTCAGAGGAGACACGTCTCACTCTACACTCTCAGTACACTCCTGTACTTTTACTTTACACTCTCAGTACATTCCTGTACTTTTAACTTTACACTCTCAGTACATTCCTGTTCTTTTACTTTACACTCCTTACACTTCACCCAAACAGAGTAAAGTAGTTGAATCAGTTCTTCTTCTTTGGTCAGAGTTTCTGTATATTAAGAATGTGTGGACTTCTGAAACTGTTTAATGTGTTTAATGTGCTGTATCACAATATAATGTTGATGAGAAGAAGTCTAGAGCTCTTTCTCCTTTCAGCCCATCCTGGAACAGCTGTTCTTTTGTTTTCTCTCTTTTGTTGTCTTTTTTTTTAAGAAACCAACACACAAAAACATTTCACCTTTCTGTCAGGCCTGACTCAAAAAACTGCAAGGTTGTTGTCAACAATTCAGCTGAGTCTAAATTTTGATTAGACACAGTTCTGACTAAGGCCCCTGATTCCTCCGTGGTTTTTGCCGCCGTGGGGTTCAACACCAGCGCTCCGGAATCAGCTTTGAAAAGAAATGGTGAACGGCCTCCGTCAACATCTCCGAGACTCTGCAGTGCCGTCGCTTTGTTCCTGAGGCTCGTTTTGTCCTCCTGCGACTTTCACATCAACCAGACAACAAAGCAGCCTTTTGTATCAGAGAGAAATAATAGGAGCCAACTTGGGCAGGTACCATCTAACAATATGCAATAAAGCTTCAAAACTTATCACAGAATAAAGTTATCCATGTCAAACGGCACCAAATTGCACCTGTGGAAATTATGCAGCGGCCAAAAAAGGCCTTGAATGAACTTAAAGGAATAAGCACCTTCATGAGAATGCACCTCAGATGATCGTAAGTAAGAAACTTGAGAAAGTTGCCAAAAAAGTGTTAGATGAGCAACATCATAGAAGAAGCATGAAGAACGAGATCTGTGATACTTAACAACCTTTTAAAAGAAGTACCTTCACATTAGGGTTCATCAGTTTCATGGCAATTGAAAATGAAATGAAGGGTTTTTTTTTAAATCTGAAGAGGTACTTCAAACTTAATTACCTAATTTTTTGTAATAAACTCATTTTTTAAGTGAGTGAAATTTTGATGCTTTTTTTTTTCATGGTCTGTGGATACTTTCTCCGATATCTGTCTAAAAGTATCAATACATCCCTACACAGAGTGAGTTTGGTGCCTTTAAGGTGTTCCCATTGTTCATACAAGTGATTTCCACAATCTCTCCAAAGAAAAGCTCCAACCAGCTGGACAGGCTGCAACTGAGCCTGAGGACACCATGTCCTTGGGTTACAGGGGTCATAAAACCCCCCATCTGGAGTGGTAGAGCTCCTTTGGGATGAGCCGGAGTGGAGTTCATGATCCAGAACTAATCCAACATCAGGACCTCACTAAAGCTGCACACTGTCCCTGCCGTTATGATTGGTCCTCTAGTCTGAGCACATTGTTTATTCCATTGATTCTATCATTTGTTGCTTTGTCCTAGTATACAGTAGTATATTAGTATAGATCTACGGAGAATGGCCTCATGTTATTCCAGATCAGAGCCACGCCCAGTCAGAAAAACAGCCTGATTGCTCAACAGACTCATTCCAAAGCATCATGGTGGTTAACAACCATGTGAACAACAACATGGATAGATGATTCCAGAGAACATTCAGTGTTGGGTTTATCATTATATGTTTGGTCTACAGAAAGACCAAGGTCAAGGCAGGAAGCATCTAAAAGGGATTCAGTCACACTGGAGACCTCACTGGAACATCACAACGCCCCCTTCTGGGCAAAAAACTAATAAAACACCTGTAGTGTTCCCCTAATATCTACACTAACAATTTCCTCTTCCTGGGAAGGTTAGATGTTTACATTTTTAACTTTTTGTCTGTAAATAATATGGACATGGAGTGACCAAACACCCAGAACCAGATTGATTTAACATACAGGTCTGTGCGAAAGTCTTGAACCCCATCATTTATTTCTGTTCTGTGTGAAAATGAGACAGTAGTTCAGTGATATGTGTACAAACACATGTAACTCCAGTCTAAACACAAAGAGAGTTTCATTCTAGCCAGCTGTAAAGTCCATATTCACCACCACCACCGTTATTCATCAGCACAGCCTCAACTCTCTTAGACCAGCTCCTTTCTTTAAGTCAGGAACACTCCAGGCTTCTTGAAGGATGTTCCAAAGCAGAGCAAAGTGAACTGTTTTTGCTCCCTGTTCTCTGTGTAGATGATCTCACACTGCTTCTGAAACTGCTCAGGTACAGAGACTGGACTGAAAATGAGAGACAACAACACTGTCCTTCAGGAAGATCTGGAGAACTGCTCAGGTACAGAGACTGGACTGAACATGAGAGACAACAACACTGTCCTTCAGGAAGATCTGGAGAACTGTCCCTCAACAGGAAGACTGGAAGCAAAATAAGAAGATATGAGGGGCTCAAGCCTTTTGCACAGTATTATATATTACTTACATATTAAGGCACAGTTACTTTAAACAGAGTTGAAAAATTGGGAGAAGCTTATATGATATGAGTTTTTTTTTTTTATCACGTTTAAGCTCATTAGTGCTTCATGAAACCTTGAGAACTGTTCCTCAACACGCAGTCTGGAAAAAACATAATAGGTTCTACTGGACAGTACTGTAGCTGGTGAATAAAAGTAATTCTGAGGTTTGTTTCCGTGATCGGCAGGACACAAACTGTTACTTAAGGCTGTCCAAACTTGTTTGAGCGCCAAGTGAGACAAAGACAAGTTTAAAAAAATGGCTCCTCTAATTTGAAGTGGCAGCGTATGGGTTTACGAGGAGAACACACTGGCTTTTCTCTGTCTGGCCTTTTGCCCTCTGGGATGCATTTGGGCTTACGTGTGGATAAGTTTTCACTCAGCGTGAACTGCCCTTGCCCTGCAGGCCTGTTTTAATCACAGCCCCACATTCATCACCCATCAGTGTAGCCATTGTTGTTTTTCTTCTGTTCCTCCTGATCATGTTTTGTCTCTTCTGAGCTGCCTTTGTTGTCGTTCGTGTCAGGAGGAGAAGATTTCCTCCCTTTCATCTGTTTCAGCCCAAATCCCTCTCGCTTTACACCTTAATTACTAAAAAAGTGCTGAGATTCCAGCCTCAGACCCAAAAACTGCTGAGGTTTTGGGGTCAGGGTTCATCTGGCCTGAGATCAGTCGCTGGTGCCTGATTTCCAGTAAAAAGAGAAGAAAACTAAATCAGCCAGTATCATCATCAAGGCTGTTTGTTCCCAGAAGAAATATGTGGAGATGTTGGGATTTTTATTTATGAATGAATTATTGGCTTTTATGTGTTAATATTAATTATGCATGATGCATTTTAGGAGGAACACAGGGTGACATACACGAGTGGAGGAAGAAGCAAATGATTTAACGCAGAGAAATGTTTGTTTGTGATGTTTGAGTATATTGATGGAGAAGTACAGAGAAGGTCTATGATGGACTGATGATGCTTGCTGAGCTGCTCTAGAGAGGAGAGGAATGAAAGTGAGTAAAACAAAGACTTGAGTGTGAATGAAAGTTAGGCCAGTGGAGGATGGAAGGAGTAGAGGAGGTGAAGGAGGAGGAGTTTAAACACTCAGGGTGGACAGTTCAGAATAACAGTGAGTGTGGAAGAGAGGTGAAGAAGAGAGCACAGGCAGGTTAGAATGGGTGGAGAAGAGTGAGAGGAGTGATCTGTGACAGACAGTGACCAGCAAGAGTGAAAAGAAAGGTTAACAGGATGGTAGTGAGACCAGTTATGTGATGCGGGTCGGAGACGGTAATGAGACCAGCTGTGTTGTATGGGTTGGAGACGGTCCCAGGATCAGAAGGTTGTGTGTTTGAATTCCAAGCCTGTAGGTCGCTCTGAGGTATCCTTAATCAAGCTACCGTTCCCATCACTGCTCCTTGGGTGCTGGATATATCTGGCCCCTGCTGGACGGTGTGTGTGTGATGAATACAGAAGATGTGTTTGGTTGCTCTTCACCATGTGCTGTTTCAATGAAAAATAGTCACTTTCACGTCACTTTAATTTGTTAACAGAGGAAGAATGCTGTTAAGGTTAAATTATTTTACAACGAAATCCCAACTTTCAGGCTGAAAGGTAATTAAACCTCTTTTTTTATATATCATGGAGAAGGATGAGACGTGCTCTAAAGCTGATTTGTTTCTAAAGCCATCTGTTTATCATGGTTACCATGGTTACTGTCACTTTCCTATAGTGAGAATATCTCCGTCATCTGAAACTTTTTAACATTTTCTGAAACTTTATTCGTGTTCAGAGAGGAGACGTGTCAGACGTGATGTTTCATTTCCATTCAAACAACGTTACTGCCTTTCTTACTGAATCTGAACATTTTATGATCAATGGGCTGAAAGAAATGGATCTTTTAGGTGTGTGTGTGTGTGTGTGTGAGAGAGAGAGAGAGAGAGAGAGAGAGAGAGAGTGAGAGAGTTCTTCTTCTTCTTCTCCCGTTAAGGGTCTCCACATTGTATCCCCATGTCTTCCTGTCCCACCAGGGCAGCGGTGGTTTATGTTTTTTATGACAAGGTCCCCGGATCAGAATCCCAGACCAGTAGGTTGCCCTGAGGTACCTTAGAGCAAGGTACTGTCCCCATCACTGCTCTCTGAGCACTTTCAGTAGCTACCCCCTGCTGACGGTGGGTGTGGGTAAAGTGCAGAGGTGTCATTTTGTTGTGGTTCACTGTGTGCTGTGCTGTGGGTCACAATGGCAATAATAGTCACTTTCACTTTCACCATGTGTCTTCCCCATTCACACCTCCCCCCAGCATGTCCTCTCTCACCTCTTCTCGTCTTCTCCTGGCAGCTCCATCCAAACATCTTTCTCCACTTTTTTCCACATTTTTTATATGTGGGGTTAATTTACACCTCCGTGAAACAGAAAAGGATTTTATAAAGTTTCTCAGATACTTTGTTTCAATATCACTTCTTTACATCCAATAGGGCCAGAAAACCCTCCTCAAAAAGGAGGAAAGATGGAAAGTGAAAGTGACTATTTGTCATCGTCAACAGCACGCGGTGGACGAAATGCATCCTCTGTATTTAATACACACACACACACACACACACACACCGTCCAGCAGGACCGTCCAGAGTGTCGTTTGAGATGGAAGGAAGGAAGAAAGAACAGAATGGAAGGAAGTAAAGTGTCCACATTGTGGACTTTATTTCACCTGTGAGGTTTGAGGCCAGAACACGGACGACTCCTGTCTAGACATTTTATGACACTGAAGAACAAAAAAGGAAAAAGAAGAAAAAGTAAAAATAAACCTCCAGCTTCTGGAATCGCCTGAAGAACAGCGTTCGGTTCTCGGCGTTTAAGCTCCATTTTTCCAGCGACGTCCCGAGTTCAGGATAAAGAAAAATAGAGCGGATTAGAAAAAAGATTAATAAAATAAATGGAGGATCTTTTTACAGAGGAATCAGTCAAACTGCCTTTTCACTTTCACCACTGTCAGGAAAGAAAATGAGCTTTGGCAACTGAGTGTGTGTGTGTGTGTGTGTGTGTGTGTGTGTGTGTATGTATACAGATAAAGTTTACAAAAAATATTGATATAATGACATCAAGGCTGGGACTTTAGCACTTGGCAGAATAACTCACTCACTCATTTTCTGAGCCGCTTGACCTAATTAGAGTCTCGGGGGTGTTGGAGTCTATCCCAGCTCTCACAGGATGAAAGGCAGGGACACCCTGGACAGGTTACCTCTCTATCACAAGGTGCACACACACACACACACACACACACACACACACAATTATGCATCTCCAGTCCACCTGACATGCAGGTCTTTGGACGGTGGGAGGAAACCAGAGCTTTCAGAGGTAATACACACACAGACATGGGGACAACATGTCCACTCCACACAGAAAGGACCTGGACTGTCCCACCTGGGAATCAAACCCAGGACCTTCTCGCTGTGAGGTGACAGCTCCACCCGCTGTTCCGCCGTAGCCAGGATGTAACGCTCCTAATTCCCGGCCCGGTTAAATCCCGGTCTCAGATTTGGATATTAATGAATCCAGAAGAGCCGAAGAGTGATCGATGCAGTTTTTAATGATGGATTAGTGACCTGCACAGCACGGCGCCGCAGGTTTCATCGCTGCGAGGGGATTTTTTAAATTTCTTTTTTCCTCTGGAATAGACTGATCAGTGGAAGTGAAAGGCTCGGTGTGTCTGTGTGATTCCTTCAGACAGAAAACCGATACCGATATTTACTCTCCGGCACTCCACTATGAATGGTTTATTTATTGATGCAGACAAAGCGCAGATTGAAAGCCTGAGCCAGGCAGAAAGAAGAAGAAGAAAAAAAAATGAACAGGACAGGAAGTGTAATTCCAAATCCAATCTAAAGCACAGGTCCGCATTCAAATGGAACAAGTGGACCAAAACCGGAGAGCAGAATTTAGATAAAGTGGTACAGGCTGCTGCTGCAAAAAAAAAAAAAAAAAAAAAAAAAGAAAAAAAAAGAAACACCAGCTCACTCTGATCAATTCTAACTCAATTCCTCTCCGAACACTCTGGTTTTCACCACTCGGGGGGGAAAGAAACAGAAAAAAAGGCTGAATTTGAAAGGAATTTTGCGTTTCCATGGTGACAATTTCACTTTTGACTGATTTCTTCGTGCAGAATCCAGACTCTCTAGTGTTTAAGAGAAAAGATTCTGTTTATTACGTTTTAAATCTGATACAAAAATTTCGTCTTTCTCCCGTCCGTTAGGGGTCGCCAAAGCAGCTTGTCCAGCTCCATGTCCTCCTGTCCTCTGCACCTTCCTCTTTCACATCGTCCCTCTGCATGTCCTCTCTCACCACGTCCATAAACCTCCTCTTTGTCCTTCCTCTTCTCCTCTTTCCTGACAGCTCCATCCTCAACATCCTCCTCCTGATATTCTCCTCGTCTCTCCTCTGGACACGTCCAAACCCACACAGTCTCACTTCTCTCACTTTGTCTCCAAACTGTCCAACCTGAGCTGTCCCTCTAATAAACCTGTTTCTAATCCTGTCCTTCCTCGTCCATCCTGACGCAAATCTCAGCATCTTTTACTCTGTATAATATAGCTGGTCTCACTACTGTATCTATCTCTCTGCCTGTCAGTCTGTCAGTCTGTCTGTCTGTTCATTAATTAAACAATAATCAGATAGATAGACAGATAGATAGATAGATAGATAGATAGATAGATAGATAGATAGATAGATAGATAGACAGATAGATGGGCCATGTTTAGTATGGTACAAATGTAGATAAATGTTCAGAAATTTGTATTTAGAGGAATTTCTCAAAAAAAGTATTTGCTTAAAGTAATTTAAGATCATTTCTATGGAAATGGTTAATGGTTTAAAATCCTTTGGCCTTAAATCGCCAGCTTCAAATGGATCTACTTTAGAAGCCTATAAAATCATGGCTGAAGCGGAACAGAGGAAGATTCTTTACACACACCTCAGTGAAAGTATTATTTTCTGAAATTACACCACACAAGTCCATGTGTATGATGGAGTGAACTTTTCCCGTCCAATCTCTGTCGTTTATGGGATGTTTACATCAGGAGGAAATTGGCTGTGGTTGCCTGACTTCCAGAGTGATTACTAATTATAACCTCATGCGATGTTGAACAAATAAGAAAAGCCAAGCATGTGTGACAATGAATGTGTTGGAAAAAGACAATTTGGGTTCAGCGAACGCGGCGGAGAGTCAGCGCCCAAGCCGTCACCTGCTGCCGTGTGGATCTGGATGGTACACCAGGGTCCCGTTACGGCCAGCTTCATTCAATTTCATTCCACAACAATAATGAACACGGAATGGATCACAATGAACATTTCTCAAGTAAAAAAATGACTCGCCGTCTCCGGTGATTACACCCGGATTTTCTTTCAACTCTGTGGACGCCTCGAAGGAAGAAATCAGAAAACCAGTTCAGAGTAACGGCAAAAGAGAGGAGAAGAAGAGAGTGCAGGCAGGTTGGAATGGGTGGAGAAGAGTGACAGGAGTGATCTGTGACAAACAGGGACCAGGAAGAGTGAAAGGGAAGGTTTACAGGACGATAGTGAGACTAGCTGTGTTATACGGGTTGGAGACGGTGATGAGAAGACAGGCGGTGGAGCTGGAGGTGTCAGAGTTAAAGAAGCTGAGATTTGCATCGGGAGGAACGAGAATGGACAGGATTAGGGACCAAAGAAAGTAGAGGGACAGCTCAGGTTGGACAAACCTGGAGATGAAGTGAGACTGTTGGTTTGGACGTGCCCAGAGGAGAGACGAGGAGTATATCAGTAGAAGGATGTTGAAGATGGAGCTGTCAGGAAAGAGGAGAAGAGGAAGGACAAAGAGGAGGTTTATGGATTTGCTCCGAGAGGACATGCAGGGGGACGGTGTGAAAGAGGATAACACAGAGGACAGGAAGACATGGAGATGGACAATTTGCTGTGGAGATCCCAAACAGGAGGGATACAGAAAATATGTTTTTAATCAAATTTGAACAATAATTAAAAAATATCATGCATTTATACAAAACTTTCATTTATTTTAAATGTCTTGTTGAAGGACAGTTTTCCAGGCTAGAGGACAGTGTTGTTGTCTTTCATTTTCAGTCCAGTCTCTGTACCTGAGCAGTTCTCCAGATCTTCCTGAAGGACAGTGTTGTTGTCTCTCATGTTCAGTCCAGTCTCTGTACCTGAGCAGTTCTCCAGATCTTCCTGAAGGACAGTGTTGTCTCTCATGTTCAGTCCAGTCTCTGTACCTGAGCGGTTCTCCAGATCTTCCTGAAGGACAGTGTTGTTGTCTCTCATTTTCAGTCCAGTCTCTGTACCTGAGTGGTTCTCCAGATCTTCCTGAAGGACAGTGTTGTTGTCTCTCATTTTCAGTACAGTCTCTGTACCTGAGCAGTTCTCCAGATCTTCCTGAAGGACAGTGTTGTTGTCTCTCGTGTTCAGTCCAGTCTCTGTACCTGAGCAGTTCTCCAGATCTTCCTGAAGGACAGTGTTGTTGTCTCTCGTGTTCAGTACAGTCTCTGTACCTGAGCAGTTCTCCAGATCTTCCTGAAGGACAGTGTTGTTTTCTCTCATGTTCAGTCCAGTCTCTGTACCTGAGCAGTCCTCCAGATCTTCCTGAAGGACAGTGTTGTTGTCTCTCATGTTCAGTCCAGTCTCTGTACCTGAGCAGTTCTCCAGATCTTCCTGAAGGACAGTGTTGTTGTCTCTCGTGTTCAGTCCAGTCTCTGTACCTGAGCAATTGCAGAAGCAGTGCAGGATCATCACCACAGAGAACAAAAAACAAAAGGTAGCAACTTCCAAAGCAGAGCTTTGGGCCATCCTTCGTGAAGTCTGGAGAAAGGAGCTGCTCTAAGAGAGTTGAAGCTGTGCTGAAGAATAACGGTGGTGAATTTGGACTTCAAAGCTGGTTAGAATGAAACTCTCCGCTCACACACTGTACATTTATACATTTCATCACATTTTATTCCCTTTTTTGTAACGATTAATGTTCCTGTAAAGTTCTTACTGTAGCTTCAACGCTACTCCTGAAGTTGGCAAAATCTGCTTAACGAGTAAACGTAAGAAGATGAAGATGATTTAGGTGGAAAGGCTGTTTTTGTGATGTTCTCATTTTCAGCCTTTCCAGCCACTAAATTTCTGCCTTCTTGCCTCTAAAGGCTCTTAAACACCACGTTTTCCACTCTGAGCTCCAACGATGCAGCTTTTTAATGTGCAATAACCCATTTTTTTATCGACTAAAAAGATGCCAGAGTCCATTCTTCCTACCTGGGTTATAACAACCAGAAGACCTGTGGGATTGCAGGGATAAATGCAGGCACTTATGTCCCCTCACTAAGAGCAAGTTCCTCACACAAACTAGCTTGTTAGTGTTTTCACAAGAAAATATGAGCCCGTTTAAAACCACCAGCAACAATAATCACGTTCTTCTTTCCTTTCTTCTCCGTTGAAGTTCTGGAGCACTGCAGCCTCTTTCAGGAGCTTCAACAGTGGCAGTCTAGTGTTTAGGAACTAGGCCCAAGAAGCAGAAGGCCATGGGTTCGAATCCCAGACCAGTAGGTTGCCCTGAGGTACTCCTGGGCAAGGTACCATCCCCGTCACTGCTCCCCGGGCGCTTTAAACAGCTGCCCCTTTTTGTGTGTGGGTGAAAAGTCGAGGAAGCATTTTGTTGTGTCTCAGTGTGTGCTGTGCTTCACCGCGGCAATCGGTCGCTTTCACTTTCACTTCAACTGCATAATAAAGTATAAAAACTGTTTTATAGATTTATTCTGTTTTACCATAAAAGCATCATCGTACACTCAGATATCTTTTATTTTCTTTAAAGTTTTAGGTCTGACATAACTTCTTGTTATGAGCTTGACCTTTAGAAAATCCAGGCATTTTATTTGTTCATGTTTTAAATCATTTATACATTTAGGAATGTATATAAAATGTCTTTTTTTCAGCAAAATGTTTTACATTTTCTTAAAACTCTCAAAAATAAACTCAGATTGATATCTCACACATCTGGAAAATTCAAATGAAGGTATCAATGTGTTTTTTATGTATATTTTTTTATATTCATTTATATTTTAGTTTATTTCTTACACTTTAAACATAATATTAACTCAGTTCTACTCAATATAAATGAATTCTACACTAAACTAAGCTCAGTTTGACCTCTACAGCTTTAACCTTCACAACACACACGGAACTTCCATATAAGGCTCTGCATTTGTTACCACGGAGATTCAGATTTATCACATCTGAATTTGGACCAAAAGAATATAAAGTAGAACCAACCACAGCGATTACTTAGGAAACTGGTTCAATTTACAAAAGTCTAATGTAGTGATGACTGTTTCTACATGCAGGACTAAGCAGAATCTAAAATGATCCCCAAGTCAGGTTCTTCAGCAGCTCTTCTGAGTCTTTATTCAACTTTACACACTCCTGCTGTTCCCTTCAGCTTCATGAGGAACCACCTTCACAACAGAACTGAAGAGGCTCTAAGCATCAGAATTGCTTTAGGAATCAGTACAGTCATTCCATCCATTCATCCATCCACACATCCAGCCATCCAGCCATCCATCCCTCCATCCATCCATCCATCCATCCATCCATCCATCCATCCATCCATGCATCCATCCATCCATCCATCCATCCATCCATTATACATTCATACATCTATACATCTATCCATCCATCCATACATCTATCCATCCATCCATCCATCCATACATACATACATCTATCCATCCATCCATACATATATTTATCCATCCATCCATACATATATCTATCCATCCATCCATCCGTCCATCCATCCATGCATCCATCCATCCATCCATCCATGCATCCATGCATCCATCCATCCATCCATCCATCCATCCATTATACATTCATACATCTATACATCTATCCATCCATCCATACATCTATCCATCCATCCATCCATCCATCCATCCATACATACATACATCTATCCATCCATCCATACATATATTTATCCATCCATCCATACATATATCTATCCATCCATCCATCCGTCCATCCATCCATGCATCCATCCATCCATCCATCCATCCAGCCATCCATCCATCCAAGTACTACCCTGACTTTTTTGCCAACATTTCAAAACAATTTGAAAATATTTTAATTAAAATCTAATCTAATCTACATGTCTGTCCACCTATCTATTCATTCATTTATCTGTCAATTGAACTATCTATCTATCTATCTATCTATCTATCTATCTATCTATCTATCTATCTATCTATCTATCTATCTATCTAATTTCAGAGGTCTGCCAGATTGAATCACCTGACCAGACGGCAGAGATCTAAACAAATAATTATTTTTATATTTACATTTAAATCCCTGCCTTGTTTTTTTTTTGACTCAGATCTGTAACTCAGGATTTGAAGAATTAATTTCACCCTTCAAGAAGTCTCCAAGAAAGCGTCCACAGAAAGTTGCCATGTGAAATTACATCGCCTGGAGCTCAAGGCTCCCACAAAAGTGCTTCCAACAAAGCAGAGGCTTGTTTGGTGTTGCTGGCCCGTTCGGAGGGCCCGGGTGGCTCAGTGGCAGGGTTAGTGGGGATCAGGTAAGCAGAGCTGGAGGCTGGAGATAATTGGGCAGAACGCGACACAGTGTGGCAGAATGGCCACCTCGGGGGCTCTAGCACTAATCCCCGCCCCCCTTGAGGGGATTAAACCGCAGGATCACTATCTCCACCCCCTCCCTGCTCCACATCCGCCAAGGGGAACCCCTGTGAACTCAGAGCCAGAGCCAGCCTGCCTCACCACTGACTCCACTCACTCCTCACTCGCTATAAAACAGATTTATTGTTTTAAGTAACCCGCCTGCCTTAAAACTTTAAATTTACAGGAGCTCTAATAGCACGGCCACTGAACGATGATCTGTGTGTCACATTCTTTAAACTTTAGGCCCATTAAATCAAGCCAGGCAGGTAAACTGATCCCCAAATCCTTTTTTTTTTTTTTTTTTTTTTTTTTGTCCTGAGTGCCCACTATACTCCTCATGCTGTTTTAATGCAAATTGCTTTCTATAATAAACTTTAAGACTCACCGTTGCTGCCAGCAATAACAGAAGCAGGCAGTCGTTTTATACGAGCAGCTTCTCACTCGTAAAAAAAAACTATTTCTGTTAAAAGTTCAGATTCAAATAACAAACCACTGTTTTGCTTCTTCTTCTTTCTGCTGCTCCAGTCGGGGTCTCCACTTTGTATTATCCGTCCCCGTATCTTCCTGTCCTCTACATCCTCTTCTCAGAAACCGTATCTCCACTCACGTCCATAAACCTCCTCTTTGTCCTTCCTCTTCTCCTCTTCCCTGACAGCTCCATCTTCAACATCCTCCTCCTGATAAACTTCTCGTCTCTCCTCTGGTCATGTCCAAACCAACGCAGTCTCACTTCTCTCACTTTCTCTCCAAACCGTCCAACCTGAGCTGTCCCTCTAATATCCTTGGTACCTAATCCTGTCCATCCTCGTCCCTCCTGATGCTCACCGTCTTTATCTCCAACACCTCCATCTCCACTGCTTTTCATCACCGCCTCCAACCCGTTTAACGTAGTCTTGCTAACATCCTGTAATCCACTTTGTCACTTTGTCTCAAATCGTCCAATCAGAGCTGTCCCTCTTTGACACCTCCAGCTCCGCCGCCTGTCTTTTCATCAAGCCGTAAACTCGTTTTTGACCTTGCTTGACATCCAAAAAAAGAAAGAGAAAAGCAGGGGAGAACCTTAAATGCAAACTGAGTTTGAATGTAATTATTAGGAATTAAATACTGTGCAATTATTTCTGTAATAGTGAAGCTTCGCTAGTGAAGCAAAACAGTGTTTAAATGGAGCTGTTGAGCTCCACAGAGCAAACCCCTCGGTGACTGTTCTCCACTTCTCTCTCTTTTTAAACTCATCCAACGTTCTGACCTCTCTTCGTTTGTTTCCTTCCTGCCGGCTGTAAAGCTACATTGAATGTGTGAAAGGCCCTTTTAGAGGGAAATGGAATTATTATTATTATTATTATTTTTATTATTCGTATTATTATTATTATCTTGCCATTTTCTGTCTCCCAAAAAAAAACTTCTGTCCAATCAGTGTTTTGTAAAATGCTGCATTTTCTCCTGTGGTGATGTCAGCACTCAAACCTTTCAGCCCTTCTGAGCTTCGCTCTGCTTTTGTAACCAGTTTTGGAAAAATGTTCATTATAAAAAAATAATAATAATCTATTACCTTTGGGAATCTGGAGTTCTCTCAGCTTCGACTTCATCAGAGTGATCAGACTCACGAAGTCAACAAATAAATAATTATAGTAGTTAATGAATGAATGAGTGGATGCATGAATGGATGAATGGTCACTCTACACTTTTGAAGAATCAGTTCTTCTTCCTGACCACCCAGTCAGCCTCCCCTCCAGCTTACCAGACACACTCCTCCCTAAAGGCTGATGGGTTCTCCAGCTGTTAGATGGGGTAGACTGCTTCAGGTCTGGATCAGAACCGTCATCACTCGTCTCTAAGCAGCTGCTTATTGGACTCTCCGTCGGTTCTAAGGGTCAAATGTGAAAGTGGTTAATTAGAGACCGCAATGTTCTGCCGATTAAGCCTCCAAATAGATTGTTCTAAATAAGTTTTAACAAAGTGGAGAAGAGAAATTCAGAAACAATCAGTCCCTGCTAAGCTCCAGGGCACCAGAGAGCACAAATTAATGTCTGTTTTTTAGGGAGATCCCCTCTGGGTGCTTTGTTTAAAGTGTCCGAAACTGTTCCAATCAGACCCCTGCTGGAGCTCCGCTGGAAATTAAATCTTTTCCTCCGATTCAATAAGATCCTCCAACTCCTAAATCCATCACGAGAGACGACGAGGCACATTAATCTATTCAGAAGGAGAAATTGGGAGCATGGGTACTTCCTGCAAATCTGTTGGGCCCCAGACTTCAGGAATTGTGATTTTTTTTCTCAATTCTGCAATATTTGCCATGCTTTAGAACCTGCCCAGTGGTTTCTGGCAATGTTTCCAGACCACAGCCCTCTGAATATTTATCAGGACACGTTTAGCATTTGTCGGAAGTCAACAGAGACTGGATGGTGATGAATGAATGTATGCCCCAGCTCTGTTAATTCACATCCCACTCTATTCCTCCTCACCCCGAATTTGGAGCTGGCTTAGAATTTTAAATATCCTCCCTGGACCAAGGGCTCTGTGATTGATGGCTGTCATCTTGTCTTTTCCCTGTGTCCTGCTTTGCCCTCCCTCTGTCCCAGAGTTGAACAGCAAAAACTGGTTGCACTGATTGCCTAACTTAGAATCAAGTCCAGATAGGTAAGAACAGCAAAACAGTTCTTTAAGGTTTAGAACCAGGTTTTTCAACAGGGAGAGAACTCTAACCCTGCACAGAAGCATCCATGTATTTAATTGGCTTTATAGCCTACAAAAGGTGACCACACAGCAGCAGCGTCAAGTGTCTGAGACCAGAACCAGTAGCTTACCCTGAGGTTTCCTTGATCGAGGAAACGGGTTGACGGGTTGTGTTACATTCCTGAGTGTGTATCTGATGGTTGTGCACTATTTGTCCACACTATTGAGTGTGTGTCCAGTTTGGGACACAGGTTGTGTGGACAGTGATGTAACGAGAGATCAGTGATCAGTTCTCCAGTTAAAGATCTTCATCTTCAGTCTGAGAACTTCTCGATGATTGTTGGAGAGAAGAGGGACGCTGGCTAACATCAGCTCATCATCACCCTTTACTGTAACAGTGAGAGTCTCTCGTCCTCCGTCTCCCGAGAGGCGGTGTTACTGACCGTCCACACTGAGGACACACACAGCTGTCTGTCCACCGTCCACATGGAGGACACACAGCTGTCTGTCCTTCTGTAAACTCTCATCCTGACGGCAGTGTGAGGGGAGGGACTCTCCACAAGATACATGCAGACGTCCTCGAAGTGGAGCTCTGACAGGGACGTCCCTGTTTTTAGGGACTGTAACACTGCGACTGGTGCTGGACATTTAGGTCCCCTTTCAAGTAAAATATCACTCAGACTTGTGTCCAGATGTGCTAATTGACTTTCTGCAACTGCTGACATACAAACTGCTGGGACTGCGTGTGCGTGTATGTCCTCTAATGTTATTTCGAGCCTCTTGTGTAATGCTGCTTATGTCCTGATGAGATTACTGTCGGTCTGCTCTGCAACAGAAAATAAGATTTGTGATGAAAGAACTTCTCCTTGTAAGTAGTTCAGTCGGAGGTGAGAAGAGTGTGTTTTAGACGGTTGATCCCGAGGACTCGTTTCTCTGATGTTGTCTGAAGACGGGCCTGCAGCTGACACGCACTTTCGCTGAGATTCATCTGCGTTAGTTTCCACATCTGTTTCTCCACTCATGAGCACATTTCTTCCTAAATATGGGCTCAACTGCCGTGGCATAGATCCCGTTCAGACGCATTAAAGGAGCAGAGCAGGTTGATTCAGAGCAGTAGGACAAATATGACAGCAGGACAGAGACGCCGACCCGCTTCAGTTTACCAGTTTAAATGTATCCACTTTAATTTAATCACTTAAATTTACCCACTTCAGTTCACCTGCTTCAATTTACCCACTTCAGTTTACCCACTTTAATGTACCCGCTTCAATTTATCCACTTCAATTTAATTACTTCAATTTACCCACTTTAGTTTACCTGCTTCAATGTAGCCACTTCAGTTTACTCGCTTCAAGTTACCCACTTCAGTTTGCAAGAAAAAAATAAATTAATCAATTAAGAAATCCATGGATCAATTAGTCTATCTAAAGCAATTTATAAAACAATCCATCTATCCATCCATCCATCCATCCATCCATCTGTCCGTCCATCCACCCATCCATCCATCTGTCTATGGTAGATTTATTTTGCAAACTTACAGAACTATTTGTATATTTAAGTTTAAATCTGTTGCTCCTCCTTTCCCAGTGGCTGGTGAGGGATCCTGAGGCCCTCCTGGAGGACTGGGTCATGGTTCCACGTCTGTCATTAGCAGAACTGTGGCTGCGAGCTGGCCCGCAAAATCCTTGGCCTCGGCTCATCGCTTACATCACATCTTCCAACAGTCACAGGGCTATTTATAGAACCCTCTGATTTACTGCGTGTGGGACTTGAAAGTTTTAGAGGCCGTTTCTCCTTTTGCATGTCGTTTCGGGCTCGGAGTCGCTTCCATTCCTGAGTTATGAGTGTGTGTCGCGAAAGCACCTCCATTTCCAGCCTGTGCTCTTTGTGTAGGCCGCAGGTTTGTGCACGGAAAGTTTGAGCAAAGTCTTCTGAAAGCAGAAGAGAACAAAAGCTAAACAGAAAAAGAATGAGGAAGTGAAACGGCATAAAGGGAAGAAAGGCTGCGTCTGAGCTCAAGGTTTGTTTGCAGATAAACCTTGGAAGAATTGTTGCAAATGAAAAGATATACAGCAGAAAAGTAGACGAATGGGCATGCACTTCGAATTTCAGCAGCCTTTCATTCATGAAACACATCGATAACAAACATTTTCAGGGTGATGTGAAATGTTAAATGAAGTGAAAGTGAAGTGAAAGTGACTGTTTGTCATTGTGAAACACACAGAATGCAGTGAACCACAACAAAACACATCCTCCGTCTTCAACACACAAACACCGTCCAGCAGGGCGGAGACATTTCCAGTGCCCAGGGAGCAGTGATGGGGATGCTACCTTGCTCTAAGGTGCCTCAGGACAGCCTAATGGTCCAGGATTCGAACCCACAACCTTCTGATTCTGCTGCCTTGTCCTTAAACACTAGAACAGTGTTTTTTACAGACTCTGTATAGTGTGTGTGAATGGAACCGGACGTCTGTATGTCCCTCACAGACATCAAACGGTGAGCAAGGTGCTGCCTGATGCCTGAGATGTTTTAGTTTGGAGCGCATGAGACATTTAGAGACACATGGAACTTCAGTTTTGGGATGTCCGGTTCCATCCTCCAGCATCTTCCTTTCATGAGTTCAGGAGGATCAGGCTTCGGATCGGTGGGTAAGACAGGGTTAAAAACAGAGACATCTAGCCTTTCTGCCACAGAGGAACGTGCTCCATTAAAGACCCCTGGAAGTCAACATCTGGAACTGATCCATAAATGCTGACAATACAAAGCCACACACACACACACACACACATAGAGTGAGAGAAAGAGAGAGAAGACCTCCCAGCTTCTTTTCAAATCATTTCCAAATCAGTGTTCTTTGAAAACGGTTATTTTTATCTCTTTCCCTCTTTTTGCCTTTTCTTTCTATGATTTCCAACCCACACACACATCAACACACACACACACACACACACACACACACACACACACGCTCAGCCGTCTAGACAGGAAACACTGATCAAACTCTCAGTGTAAACATACAAAGAATGTCTTGCTGAAACGTGTGATTAGGAAAGCATCACAATTTGCACATGCAATCAGTAACCATAGGGCTTAATACTGTTATTAAGGGCTAAAAGAACTATTTTAGCAGGGCAGTGAGCTCATAATGCACCATATTATCAAACCTTTTGGTATTTTCGACACTGCTTTAAAGCGCCAGCTGCCCTTTCCATTGTGGAAGCTTTTTGTGATGAACGGGGTCGACAGGAACGGTTTAAAATTACAGAAAAATCCCGTTACAGTAAAGGGCCCGTGTCACTGAAAACCACTCCCCGCTTGAATTTCCAAATCCCAGAACAGTCCAGGTGTGTGGTGATGGTGTTCTAGTGGTAGGATACTTGTCTTCCTCCAGCACTACCATCATTGGGTTCCTGAGCAAGGCCCTTAACCCAAAGTGTCTCCAGGGGAGACTGTGCCTGTAGTTAAGAAACGTAAGTCACTCTGGATAAGAGCGTCAGCTAAATGCTATAAATGTAAATGTGTCCCAGTTCAGAGGCTGCATCTTTCAAAGGCTGCAATCGATGGTCGATTACATAACATACATTCATATTACTCTTACACCCGCAATGTAAGAAGGAACGCTACCGCAGGTCATTCTTACCAGCAGCTAGCAGACTCCACAACTCAACCTAGCATTACTTATTTACTATTACTCATTTATTATTATTATTATTATTATTATTATTATTATTATTATTATTATTATTACTATTACTACACTTAATTTATTTACTTTTATTTATTTATAATTTATGTATTATTTATTATTATTATTATTATTATATACTCACTGTGTATATGGTTATCTTTCCTGTCCTTATATTCCTTATTTCTTTGTTAATTGCCCTGTAAATATGTATATGTATATATAGCTATATAGTTCTGTATATGGATGTCTTTCCTTTTTTTCTATATTTTTTATATTCTTTCTTTCTTTCTTGTTCTTTCTGGTTAAAGAGCCCTGTAACACCCGAATTTCTCATTCGTGGGATAATGAAGAATTATTCTGTTCTATTCTATTCTATTCTATTATAGACGATTCCTATGTTTCCATGGAAACGGAAGATCCAACAGGTGTATCCCTCGCCGCCCAACCACCCATCCCAAGATAAGTTGTTCTTTGTCAAATAAAAATGTTAAAAATAGTAAGCAAACCAGTCTATCCCCATTTTTCGGTTTAGCCGCAATAAGTAGTTGGTTTGTTGTGCCACTGGCTGCAGCTGTTGAGGTTGCTAGGCAACAAGAGCGATGCTTCGTCCGTAGGCCCGGTCTCGTTTAACGTCCCAGTCCGTCCTTCACAGCCTCTGAAGGACACACCTACAGCTTTGGAGGGATGCAGCTCCTGAAATAGTACACTTGTAAAAAATATGTCCCTTGTGATGTCATCAACACAGCATTTACATATTTCCACCCATTCAGGCGGCAGCAGTTCAGCCCCACCCATTCGTACTAATTCTGACATTCCAAATGGGGCCGCCAATCAGACCAGGGGTCATTTACATATTACATATATTGTGGTAAAGACAGTAGCAGTCTTTTTAACAAAAACAGAATTGTGAAACTTATCAGAAACACTAGCAAAAATTGGAATTGGAACCCATTCTCCCTTCTTTAGATCTTTACTTTAGAGCATCTCCCTAAATTACAGTCTAAATGGAATAAATAATGAGTTCAGAGTGGAACCTTGTTCTGTTTTTAGGTTTTAAGGTGTATCACCTTCATGAAAAAGTGCTGCATCAGCAAGAATTTGATAAAGCGGTCCAACTCCTTGGTGGAACCGTGAAGGAAAACTGTGCTTTACTTTTAGAACTAAATTCTGAAAACACGCTTCCACAGTCAGGCAGAAGACATGCTTTATCGTTCTCTGGAAAAGAAAGGATGCTGTTTATTTCTTCCCATCGAGCAGTGTTTATTTTCCAGTGGTTAAATCCGAAAGCAGCGCCGGGTTCTCCTGCTGGGAGGCAATGAGGATGATGCCCGACAAGAACCTTAGTCATTATTTTGTTTGCACACAGACTCTTTGAAGTCCTGCTTTATTTCGGCAGGTGTGAAATTTATTTCATGTTCAGTGGAAACTAGACCTTCAAATCAGCTTCTTCAAAGAACCTTCACTTGCAGTTTTACACGACGGAACCTTTAACATTTATTTATCTGAAAATGAGCCTCAGTGTATGAGGTTTTGTTCAGTTCTAGATACATCACTTACTAGAGGAGTGATAACAGGTGTTAGGTTGTTCTAGATCTGGCAGTGATTTAAGAGCTGTGAGCAGGTTTCAGTCAGTTCTAGGAACATCAATGACAATAGAGCTGTCAGCAGGTTTCATTCAGTTCTAGATACGTTACTGACTGTTGACCTGTAAACAGGTTTAAGTCAGTTCTAGATACATCACTGCCTATAGAGCTGTGAGCAGGTTTTAGTCAGTTCTATACACTAATGACAATATTGTTGCAGGTTTCATTCAGTTCTAGATGAATACATTGACTGTTGACCTGTAAACAGGTTTAAGTCAGTTCTAGATACATCACTGCCTATAGAGCTGTGAGCAGATTTCAGTACGTTCTAGGTACATCAATGACAATAGGGCTGTCAGCAGGTTTCATTCAGTTCTAGATATGTTACTGACTGTTGACCTGCAAACAGGTTTAAGTCAGTTCTAGATACACCACTGCCTATAGAGCTGTGAGCAGGTTTCAGTCAGTTCTAGATACACCAATGACAATAGAGCTGTCAGCAGGTTTCATCTAGTTCTAGATAATGCATTGACTGTTGACTCTGTAAAACAGGCTTAAGTCAGTTCTAGATACATCACTGCCTATAGAGCTGTGAGCAGAGCAGGTTTCAGTCAGTTCTAGATACATCACTTAATGCAGAGAAGTGCTTCAGTCAGTGTCTTCTGGACAAAGTGTCCATCAAAAAAACCTGTTGACAAGCTTTAGCTTTGCGCTAACGTATTATTATAAATCCCATTGAGCCGCTAGTAGATGTTAGCATTATCGTTGGGATGGGGTTTCCTCTGGCTTTTATGGCCCTAACTGAAGGTTCTAGCTCTTTAAATGGATAAATAAATCAATTTTAGGAAGAGTTAAACTGATCTGCTCGCTTTTGAAACACCAGCAGACCTTCAGCGCCGTCCATCGCTTGTTTGGATTGCGGTATTCCTTTTGTTTACTCTCTTCTAAACTCCTTCAGTCATCTGTGTTGAGAAGAAGACAGCGGTCTCGTCCGCCGGCGGCGGTGGACGCTTTAATCAGCATAAAAGCTCCTAAAAGCTCAAAGATGGAGCGCATCAGACTCAATGACACAGGTAATGACATTGTTTCAGTGGATTACCGAGGAGCAGCTGGTGCCGGCGGCCGACCCGAATCTACAGCACAGACTCATTACATGAACTTTAATGTAATCAGAGAGAGGTCAAGGCTTCCATCTCTTCTTCTGATGGAGAGAAAGAGAATGACGGAGGGGAAAAAAAGGGCCTTTCTGCATTCCCCTCCCGCCACGAGGCTCAGCGGCCGCTGTAATCTTGGCGAGACACACTTGCGGAAATAAACACAGGGCTCGCAAAGCTCAGAGCCTGCAGAGAGGCGAGCGCAAGCCTTTTATCTGCGGACTGTGGGAAGTGTATTTTTAGAGCATGGTTTACTGTCTTGATACCAAACTAAAGTTGGAGAGAAAGAGAAATAGGACGTTTCCAAACTCTCGCCCGGCTGTAAAAACCCGCCAGCGTGTGCTTCTGCAGGAGTCGTGCTTCAGAAAACAGTGATTGTTTTCGTGAGTCTGAAGGGTTTTTTTTAGTCCTGGGAAGGCTAATATTATTCATGTTGGATTTCATGAGGAAGGAAGTAAAAGGGTGGCGGTGGTCTAGTGGTGGTACTTGGATAAACAGGTCCCAGGTTCGAATCCCACCTCCAGCACTACCACCACTGGGTCCCTGAGCAAGACCCTGAACCCTGAGTGTCTCCAGGGAGGACTGTCCCTGTAATCAGGACATGGGAGTCGCTCTGGAGAAGAGCGCCTGATAAATGCCATGAATGTAATAAACTAGTTTCCATTTGAAAGAAATGGCTAAATGATGGTCTCAGTACCATCTCCGACCCATATCACATAGCTGGTCTCACCATCTCTCCGACTCAGACACACATACATCTCACTACCATCTCCAACCTATTTACAAAGTTGGTCCTCACTCAATGATCTCCACTCCATATCACAAAGCCGGTCTCACAACCATCTCCAACCTGTATAACATAGCTGGTCTCACTACCATCTCCAACCCATTTCACAAAGCTGGTCTCACTACCATCTCCAACCCATATCACATAGCTGGTTTCACTACCATCTCCAACCCAGTATCACAAAGCTGGTCTCACTACCATCTCTGACCTGTATCACATAGCTGGTCTCACTACCATCTCCAACTCATTTCACAAAGCTGGTCTCACTACCATCTCCGACTCATATCACAAAGCTGGTCCTTCACAACCATCTCCTCGACTACTGCATAGCTGGTCTCACTACCATCTCCAACCCATTTAACATAGCTCGTCTCACTAACGCCTCCAACCCATTTAACATAGTTTGCGCTAATGCCACCATTCTCTAACTCCATATCACAAAGCTGGTTCTCACTACCATCTCCGACCTGTATCACATAGCTGGTCTCACTACCATCTCCAAACCATATCACAAAGCTGGTTTCACTACCATCTCCGACCCGTATCACAAAGCTGGTCTAACTACCATCTCCAACCGTATTACATATAACTTTGCTGGTCTCACTACCATCTTCAACTCGTATCACGTAGCAACCTTAATACCGTGTCTCACCAGATATAACACTTACATAAATTTCTCCTCTTTCCATTCTAGGCATGTCCATTAACTGTTATTTGTTTTCAACCTTGCCCAGTATTTTAGTCTATATATTAATGAATTAATTAATCTATACATTATTTAATTGCTCCAAATTGGTTTAAATAAAAAAAAACAAACCACACATTTCTGATTGTCGAGGCAGCTGTGTGTGGAGGCGAAACACCCCAGAGCTTTTTTGGTGAAACTGAGGTGAAAAACTGAGTGAGTCAAACATTCCCTTCAGCCATGAAGAACATTCTCTCTCTCTCTCTCTCTCTCTCTCTCTCTCTCTCTCTCTCTCTCTCTTCTCTCTCTCTCTCTCTCTCTCTCTCTCTACCTCTCTCTCTCTCTTTGTCTCTCTCTCTCTCTCTCTTTCTCTCTCTCTCTCTCTCTCTCTCTCTCTCTCTCTCTCTCTCTCTTTGTCTCTCTCTCTCTCTTTCTCTGCCCTCTCCTCTCTCTTCTCCTCTCTTATCCTCTCTCTCTCTCTCTTTCTCTCGGCTCCCTCTCTCTCTCTCTCTCTCCTCCTGTCTCTCTCTCTGTCTCTCTCTCTCTCTCTCCCTCTCTCTCTCTCTCTCTAACTCTCAGGCCCTTCCCCAATACTTCTTTCTTTCCCGCTTCCTTTTTCCTCCCTCGTATTTTCTACTTTTCTCACCCTTTCTCTCTCCTCTCTCTCTCTCTCTCTCTCTCTCTCTCTCTCCTCACCTCTGTCAGGGTTATCCAGTGATAATCTCCACTTTTTTCTGCCCCTCTGCACTGCTGACTGAATGGTAATTTCAGAGATTACACATCATGTCATACAGAATGTCATTGTTTACCCAAAACTCGGCCACTCCCACCGAGCCCGATTCCTGAGTGTCCCTTGAGCGTGAAGCTGTAGACAAAAGAGTGGAGTGATTTCCACAGGGATTAGCAAAGTGGCCCAAAAAAGAGCTACAGCACACAAAGGCAAACCTCCAGACTGCTGGTGGATTAGATTCTTCTTTAACAGTTTCTATATTCCAGATTAAACACCATCATTCAGAGAGTGAGGCAGTTTGGAAGAATAATATTATTTCATATTTTTAAATAATGCTTTGTTGCTTATCAGAGGTCCAGTCTGTTAACCATCTCCATAGTGATGTTCTTCTATCTGTATTCATAGGTTTCTGTGTCCCAAGATCAATTAAGTCAGAGTGGAAAACCTGACCCTTCAGCAGATGGTACAGAGATTTTCTGCTCTTGAGACAAACAAAAAAAAAGATTTGAATGATCAGTTTTGGGTCCCTGTCCAGCACTCACCGCCGTATTACAGTCCCTAAAAACAGGGACATCCCTGTCAGAGCTCTACTTAGTGACGTCTGCATGTGTCTTGTGGAGAATCCCTCCTCACACTGTCAGGATGAGCTTACAGAAGGACAGACAGCCGTGTGTGTCCTCAGTGGACGGTGGACAGACAGCTGTGTGTGTCCTCAGTGTGGACGGGGACAGACAGCGTGTGTCCTCAGTGTGGACGGATGACAGCTGTGTGTGTCCTCAGTGTGGACGGACAGAGAGACTCTCACTGTTACAGTAAAGGGTGATGATGAGCTGATGTTAGCGAGCGTCCCTCTTCTCTCCAACAATCATCGAGAAGTTCTCAGACTGAAGATGAAGATCTTTAACTGGAGAACTGATTACTGATCTCTCGTTACATCACTGTCCACACAACCGTGTCCCAAATTGCGATTCTGTAGAAGAATTCACCCACATGGAACCATTTACTGGTTCCATGATTTCCAGTGCCTCCTTAATTTCCTGTTTGGAGCCATTGTTGTGGTTCTGTTACTCAACACGATGACCGTTATGGAGCAGGACAACTGAGCAAGACGCTTGTAATCAGTCTTGTTGGACTGTTTAGAACCTCAGGCGCTACTGCACGACATTTCAGTAATGAACTACATGTGTAGTCACTGCTACTTCACACAGTTTCATGAGACAATCTTGTAAGGTCATGACCCCTGATATAGGAATCCATCCTAGTTTTCACATCATGTCCCTAAAACCCCGCCCACCTGGAGGACAAACCAGATCTTCCTCCACTTAATTTTACCAGCTTTAACCCAGTGTGCATGACCTTTAATAAACATTTAGTATAAGCAGTGTTGCAGAACGCAGTATTTAGTATTCAGTACTGTGGTATTCAGTGCTGTAGTATGCAGTATTGCAGTATGTAGTTTGCAGTATGTAGTATTCAGTATGCAGTATGGAGTGTGTAATATGTAATATTACAGTATGCAGAATGTAGTATTCAGTATGCAGTATGTAGTATGCAGTATGCAGTATGGAGTGTGTAATATGTAGTATGCAGTATGCAGAATGTAGTATTCAGTATGCAGTATTGTAGTATGCAGAATGTAGTATTCAGTATGCAGTGTTGCAGTATGTAGTGTGTAATATGTAGTATTGCAGTATGCAGTATGCAGAATGTAGTATTCGGTATGCAGTATGGAGTATGCAGAATGTAGAATTCAGTATGCAGTATTGCAGTATGTAGTATGTAATATGTAGTATTGCAGTATGGCGTATGCAGAATGTAGTATTCAGTATGCAATATTGTAGTATGCAGTATGGCGTGTGTAATATGTAGTATTGTAGTATGCAGTATGCAGCATGTAATATGTAGTATGCAGTATGCAGAATGTAGTATTCAGTATGCAGTATTGTAGTATGGAGTGTGTAATATGTAGTATTGCGGTATGCAGTATGCAGAATGTAGTATTCAGTATGTAGTATTGTAGTATGCAGTATGGAGTGTGTAATATGTAGTATTGCAGTATGCAGTATGCAGAATGTAGTATTCAGTATGCAGTATTGTAGTATGCAGTATGGAGTGTGTAATATGTAGTATGCAGTATGCAGAATGTAGTATTCAGTCTGCAGTATTGCAGTATGTAGTATTGCAGTATGTAGTATGTAGTATGTAGTATGCAGTATGTCTGCAGTACCTCTGTTTTAACAGTCCTGTTTTAATGAGTTCAGCCTGTTCTGTTGAGAAGTGTGTGTTGTGTCTGTTGAAAGTGTGAGACATGTTTCAGCAGCAGCAGTGACGACTGTAAATATCTGCACCCTCGAGGGCACACGAGGGCCTGAACGGTTTCTTCTGTGCACAGAAGTAATTGCTACAATTAAGAATAGTACAAGATTTGATTGCATGTTTAGTTCGTCCTCCGTCGAGAGGCACTGTGTAATTTGGAAACCGATGACAATATTGCCTTCTCCTCGGAGGCGAACGCCAACATTTGTAACTCTATATTTTCTCGCTGAGCGCTACTCCGAAGATGGTGACCCAGAAAAGAACCCATTTATAAAAAAAGTGGTCGGGGAAATTACACACGAGGAGGGACGTAAAATTATATATCAGGCAGCCGGAGTAATTATCCTGTGAGTGTGAGCGTGGGGTGTGTGTGAGTGTGTGTGTTAGTGTGTGTCCACAGAGGAATGTCTGTGAAGTGTGTCCTGTGTCCATTCGGGTCTGAGTGACACGGCACCGCTAAAGTGATCAAAGACACGGCTGTCCACTCACATTAGATCTGCTGTAGAGGGACAGACTGCCCTGTGAGTCAGAGGACATGGGGACGACAATGAGACACACTCTTTTCTCTTTTTGCCCAATAAAAGACTATACAGATATAAATGAAAGGGTCACATGGTTTCTGTCCCTGTGTGATGAACAGTAGTGAAAGGACTCCTGTGAGACTGAGCTGCTGCAGTCTGAAGTGTTACGGAAGAGCTTTGGAAGTCTATCTTTATGTGGGGGCGGGGCTTTAGGGGTCTATGATTGTTAGAGGGCGGGACTTTAAACTGAAAATCAAGGGGCTGATAATTGGAAGGAGAAGCTGCACTGTTTGGGGGCGGGGCTTTGGAAGAAACAGGAAAGAGCTGTATTATTTGGTGCGGGACGTGCTGTGTCACTGGGTGCGGGACATTAGAGGGAACTTTGAGGAGAGGGGAGGGGTTGTATTTGAACGGGACATTTAAGAAAAATTTACGGAAGCAGGTTGAATGTCTTTGGATTGAACAGTGAAGGTGTATGTTTGGGGGTGGGGCTTCGGATTGAACAGTGAAGGTGTATGTTGGGGGGGGTGTTTTGGAGTGAGCTGTGAAGGTATATGTTAGGGGGTGGTGTTTTGGAGTGAGCTGTGAAGGTGTATGTTAGGGGGTGGTGTTTTGGAGTGAGCTGTGAAGGTGTATGTTGTTTTTGTCAGATTGAACAGTGATGGTGTACTTTTGGGGGTGGGGTTTTGAAGTGAACAATGAAGGTGTATGTTTGAGGGCGGGCTTTTGGAGTGAATAGTAATGGTTTTTGTTTGTGGGTGTGGCTTTGAATTGAACAGTGATGGTAGAATAGTTTAGAGGCGTGGCTTTGAAGGAAACAATGCAGGTATATTGTTTGGGGGTGGGGCTTTGGAGAGGTATTTTAATGAATCAATAAATAAGGGTGAGATCCAGATGACTGTCCTTTTAATGGATTATTTTGTGAAGGTCTCAAATTCGAAGTCCATCCTCGATGCTTCACTTAAATGATTCCCACGTTAAGAAGAAGGTCTAAGTGCTACAGTTTAAAACCTGTGGCCTCCACACGGGGGACAGAGTGACAATTTCTTCCCTGCTGGACACGGCGGGGGAGAGAAGGGTTAGATAGGATTGCAGGGATGGACGGGGACAGAGGAGACTCATTGAAGCGGTGATGCGTCCCCACTCGGCTGGGTGAGTTTAGACAGCCCCCTGTAAATACCTGCAGGGAGGTCGGGGGGGGTCAGCCGACAACAGAGATAAGCAGCCGATAGCGATGATGGTCCGTTTACCCGCTGCTCTCTTTTCACGCAGCCTTTCTTTCTTTTTTCTTCCTTTTCAGGGATGATTAGCAGCGTTTAAAATGATGCTGCTGAATCAGGTGTGTGAGTGTTATCACTCCTCCACCTTCTTCCCCTGAAACAAGATGCTTATTCTGCACCCACTCCAGTCATTTTCTGCAAATACATCTCTCCAACGCGGTGGATTCATCTGTAGATTAGTAAACAATAGTGTTCCTCTGTCACATTATGCCTGATTTTATTCACTCTCTACGGTTCTGCACTGCAGCAAGTAGAGCGATCTGTTCGGAGGTAAAAAAAAATGGAATATTACTCCAAATGCACAGCTTTTGCTCGAGGCCAGAGTGGGTAGAAACATTTAACTGCATGTAAATGTCTTATCCAGCTAACAGCAGCACACATCATCTTCCTGAGGCTTTAACCCTATTCCCACCATATTTGACCATGTTTACACACAGGCACAGTCATTTCTGTGAGTGTTTTTTCAAGTTTTACATCCGTCCGTTTCTCAGTAGTAAAGGCTGTGCATGCAGTAACAGAGTCATTAGATAATCTGATTAAAATGAGATTTTGTTACCTATTCTTATCACAAATATAAATCTCAGAGGAAGTAAACCGTTCGTATGGAAGGTGGTGGTCAGGGCACACAATGTGACGGAGGAGCTGGTGCCCCAGTGGCGTCCTAGTGTTTATGGACTCGGTACCATGACTTGAAGGTTGTGGGTTCGAGTCCCACAACAGTAGATTACCCTGAGGTTCCCTCAAGTTCCCAGCATTGCTTCCTGGGTGCTGGATTGTAGGCTGTTTACTGTGAACACATTATAATGGATTCTAATCTTCTTCTTCTTTCTGCTGCTCCCGTCTCCATTTCTTCCTGACTTCTGCGTCTTCCTCTTTCACACCGATCGCAAGCATGTCCTCTTTCACCACATCCATAAACCTCCTCTTTGTCCTTCCTCTTCTTGCCTGGCAGGTCCTTCCTCAGAGTTCTCCGTGTTGGGTTGAAACGATTAAATTGATTCTAATTTGATCGAATTAATCAAACGCAGGATTTTCTAACCCAGCTAACCCAGGATCTTCTCGCTGTGAGGTGACCCACAGTGCCATCATCTTATCTTATCTTATCTTATCTTATCTCGTCTCGTCTAGACTTTTCTCCAGTGATCTGTTCTGTTTGGTGATGGTGTAGCAGGTGTACCATAATGATTTTGTCTGCACTGCTGGGAACTGTATAGAGACCTACATGGACAGGTGTGGATGTAGTGTGGATGATATAGTAAAGAGTACACACACACACACACACACACACACACACACACACACACACACACACACACACACACACACTCTCAGTGAATAGGCTACACGCAGTCTGGACGGACTCTAAAGCTGAGTTCAGACTGGGTTTACCTGCCGGGACGGGAGGATTCGACGGGCCAAGGCTTCGTGGCTCTTTTCCTCTGGAAGTTGTCTTTTATTCGCTGATTTATTGATAGCTCTAATGCGCCTCGGCGAGTCCGCCTTTTATTTCAGGAGGCGGCGCGCTGCTGCCTTTCTCCACTCCTCTTTAATTTTTCATCTCCAGCTGAGAGGATGTTCAGTCCATAATGTACATATCTTATTAATGCCAGGTTTTCACAACATGGTTTTAATCGCTGGATCTGCGGCTATTTGTCTCTCCCTCCTCCTCCTTGGCCGGACAGCTTTCGGGTCGTCCAGAGAGAGGCGTTAACCCTCCAGGAGCTGGGACGGTGTGGTATTTTCTGACTCCTGTGGTGCAATCAAATCCTCACAGCAATGTTCCAGCCCACCCAGGAGAGTAGAGATTGTTAGTGCTGCAGGAGTGGAGCTCCTCCCTGATTTCAGAAGGGGCTCCACACACAGGTGTTTCTGATAAAGTGGCCAGTGTTAAGGGTCAGTCCAGAGCTTGTAAAGGGACAGATGTCACCTGGTGCTCCTGCCGCTGGATAATGGTCCTCATTAAAAGCTGTGGTCAGGAGGTCTGTGGAGTTTATAAGGTGTTTTAAAATGTGTTTCATTGGTTCCCATCACAGCTTGTAAGTTGTGTTGTTTGGGTTTTTCTGCTAATCCACACTCTGCGACCTTCATTAACGAACACGGAGCCACTCCTGGATCTTTTGGGGTTTTGATCCACCTACGAGAAGTGCAGGTGTTTTTGATAAAGTGGCCATAACTTCCGATGCAGAGTCGCCCCTGCATCAGAAGATTGTGGGTTTGATTCCCTCACCAGAAGCTTGCCCTGAGGTACCCTTGAGCAAGGTACCGTCCCCGTCGCTGCTCCCCAGGCGCTTTCAATAGCTGCCCACTGCTGCACGGTGTTTGAGTGCATGGGTTAAATGCGGAGGTCTGGGCAGCGGTGGCCTAGTGGTTCGGGCGTTAGCCGCATGATCGTGGGTTTGAACCCCTTCCCAATAGGTTGCCCTGAGTTACTCTTGAGCAAGGTGCCGTCCCCGTCACTGCTCCCCGGGTGCTTTCAATAGCTGCCCACTGCTGCACGGTGTTTGAGTGTGCATGGGTTAAATGCGGAGGTCCAATTTCGTTTGTGGTTCACTGTCTGCTGTGCTTTGACCTCGCAATGACAAGGGTTTCACTTTCGCGTAAGTGTGTCTAAAATGAAGTTGCAAAACGTGTAATCAGTCAGTACATCATGGATGGACAGATGGAAGGAAGGATGGATGGATGGACGGATGGATGGATGGACAGAAGGATGGATGGATGCATGTTTGCAGTGGAGAGAGAGATCAGTTGGATGAGCTGTGGTTTTTGCTCGGTTCTAGGTCTGAGGTGAACATTCGTTGGTCTGGAGCTTCGTCTGATAATCAGCGTGTTGTGTGACCTGCTGTTTTTATGCATTCATTTATTTTTTGGGGAGATTTCGGTGGAGATGTGGAGGCGACTGTGCGTCTCATGACTGTAATTAATGATTTTCTCGTCTGACTGAACCTGCCATTTGTGGGACGCCACCCGTCTCCAACGAAAGCCGAACGATAAGCAGCCCCACATTAAAGAACCATATATAGAACTTCCAGTGGCTTTAACGACTCGGCATACACACACACACAACACACACACACACACACACACACACACACACACACACACACACCAGAGCCGAGACGTCGTCCTGCCAGGTTCCAGGGTGTGTGATGAGATTTTCCCACAGAATGATCCGAAAATAGATGAATACTTTAATTTCATACAAGATATTGTGGAAGCTTTGATGTTATAATTATACTTATGGATGGATGGATGGATGGGTGGATGGATCAACAAGTATGTGGAAGGATGGATGGATGGATGGATGTATAGTTGGATGGATCAATCAATAGGTAGATATGCTAGGGAATGGATGAATGGATTGATGGATAGATAAACGTATAAGTACAGGTTGATGGATGGATGGACGTATGGATGGATGAAAAGATGGATTGAAATTAATGTTGAAAGATGGATAGAAAGATATACAGGATGATGGATGGCTGGATGGATGGATCAATTGGTAGATAAACAGGTTGATGGATGAATGGATAGAGAGATGTACTCTTTTTATTCCCAAATTAAATGAGATAAACACACCCATCAGAAAGTAATACACGTCCAGATGAACGTCTGTTCAATAAGAAGGTTCATCGGTAGAACCGGGCGGAACGTGATGTTGCTCAGACCTTCACTGAGGGGACGTGTTGGGTGTGTCTCTTCTCTTCACCTCCACGCCTCAGGCTGAAGTATAGATATCCATTCGTTTCTCCGTTTAGTGAAGAAGTGAGCGGCGAGTGTGGGGAGCAGATGGTGGATGAATCTCTTCGGCTCCTCACAGGCAGAATCAGTCAACACTGCTGTCACTCTGGTCCAGTGACGAATGTGGCTCCTTCACCCACTTCAGATAACGACCCAACCAAGGAGTCATTTCTCAGAGCTCAGTGACTCCACACACTCCACACACTACATACATACACACTCCACACACTCCACACACTACATACATACACACTCCACACGCTCCACACACTCCACACACTACTTACATACACACTCCACACGCTCCACACACTCCACACACTACTTACATACACACTCCACATGCTCCACACACTCCACACACTACTTACATACACACTCCACACAGTACATACATCCACACTCCACACACTCCACACAGTACTTACATACACACTCCACACACTCCACACAGTACTTACATACATACTCCACACGCTCCACACACTACTTACATACATACTCCACACGCTCCACACACTCCACACAGTACTTACATACACACTCCACACACTACTTACATACACACTCCACACACTCCACACACTACTTACATACACACTCCACACACTCCACACGCTCCACACACTCCACACACTACTTACATACACACTCCACACAGTACATACATCCACACTCCACACACTCCACACAGTACTTACATACACACTCCACACACTCCACACAGTACTTACATCCACACTCCACACACTCCACACAATACTTACATACACACTCCGCACACTCCACACAGTACTTACATACAAACTCCAC
The DNA here is from genome assembly GCA_017165825.1 of Hepsetus odoe. NCBI lineage: Eukaryota > Metazoa > Chordata > Actinopteri > Characiformes > Hepsetidae > Hepsetus > Hepsetus odoe. The sequence continues at coordinate 18,650,328 of CM029391.1, forward strand.
ACAGTACTTACATACACACAGACCACACACTTCACACAGTACTTACATACACACAGACCACACACTTCACACAGTACTTACATACACACACCACACACTCCACACAGTACTTACATCCACACACTCCACACAGTACTTACATACACATTCCATACACTCCACACATATTCCACACACTCCACACATACACATTCTACACACACCACCCGCTCCACACACAGACTCTACACACTTCACACACTCCACACATACACACTTCACACACAGACTCTACACACTCACACACAGACTCTACAGACACACACACACACACACACACACACACACACACACACACACTCTACACATGTCCTACAACTGTTTGGACACAAAGGAAATGTAAATAAAAGCACATCGTTATGGGGAACCACTTCAGCCGCTGTTCGTCAGAATGACGAATTCAACAGAAAGTGAAACACAGAGACACATTTTAAGGTTCTTTAGTCAAAGATTACAGAGAACTTTCAGATTCGACATAAAAGTTCATTTTACACTCATTCTGAAATGTTCTAGACTCTAGAAAGATCAGTAGGTAGATAAGTTGATGGATGGACAGATCGATGACTTGGTAGATAGTTGGTTGGATGGATGTATGGAGGTATTAAATGAATAGGTTGAAGGTTGGATGGATGGATGGATGTATCACTTGCTAGATAAATGAACAGGTCGATGGATGGATGGATCATGAGGGAGAAGATGATTTACTATAATTACAGTAATCATTAATTATATATTATAAACACTGTAACAGCCCAGCACTGTCAGAAATAAAGGTAGGTAGAGGGAAATGTTTGGTAAACCAAGGTACAAGCAATAAAAAACATTCCCTTTAAAGAGTGTGTGTGTGTGTGTGTGTGTGTGTGTGTGTGTGTGTAGTTCCAATTCTAATCGCATTTAAAGATGATTTAGCACCATTTCAGCAGCCTATACATTATGCTCCGTCTCTGAGGGTCATTTCCTGCAAGAAAACGTTAATTAGGAATTTTTAAATTAGTCCCAATTAAGACGTCAGGCTGTTTGGTGGAGCTGCAGCTGGGATGTGTTTCCAGCCTCCAGTTCATGTTTTATGGTGAGCGTCTCAGCCGGTAGATGTTTGTGTGAGTGAAACTGTTTTTTTTAACGAGAGGAACGTTTTTCTGTTTTTCAGAACAGCCTATGAAAGTGTAATGAGCCTCTCCAGCACATGTTCCTCTGCAGAACCATTACAGAACCCTGGGAAGAACAACATTCAGCCTAATGAGTGAAAAAAGTGAAAATAGAAAGTGAAAGTGACTAGTCTTGTCATTGTGAAATGCAGCACAACACAACGAAATTCAACCTCTGCGTTTCACTCACACACACACGTGTGCAGCAGGGGGCAGCTATTGAAAGCACCCAGGGAGCAATGACGGGGACAGTACTTTGCTCGAGGATACCTCAGGGCAACCTACTGGGGAGGTCTTCCGATCCGGGGCGACTCCCTCACCACTAGACCAACACTGCTGAGGAACAGGAACTTCCTGTGGGAGGAGGAGAAAATATTAAACATCCTGTTTTTTCAGTCTGATTGATTTATGCACCATCCATCCATCCATCCATCCATCCATCCATCCACCCATCTATCTGCCTCTTGAGATAACATTGCCACAGGGCATACTCAAAAACTAATATTCTACAACTACTCCAAAATACTTAACCTATGACTCACTAGCAAACCATCTATCATCCTGTCCATTCATTTATCATCAACTGACCTATCCAAAGTGCAAAATGATACCCTAGCAACCCCATAGCAACCACCTACCTATCTGGATTTATTCATTTTTCCACCCATTGATCTATCCAACTGCGATAGGCTGGTGACCTGTCCAGGGTGTGTCCCCGTCCTTCGCCCTGTGTGAGCTGGGATGGACTCCAGCACCCCCCGCGACCCTAATTAGGACAAGCGGCCCAGAAAATGACTGACTGACTGACTGATCTATCCAAGGTACTCTATCTATCTATCTATCTATCTATCTATGCTGACAGCCTTGCCTGCAGTTTCCAGGTGTATGTCCCTGCAGGAAAGTGATGGCGTTGTTTGGTGACGGTGTGTCAGGGTTGGAGTGTTCAGAAACGACTGTGGCCTAATGAGAGCGTGAGGCTTTAAATGGGCCGATTACATCAGCATCATGATGGGCCGTGTCTCCACACGGGCGGCTCTAAATAGAGCTCATGAAGCGAAGCCTTGATTCAATTATGGGCGTCTCATGATTCACTGGGTTCTGCCAATTTCAGAGGTTTTCAAACGGGCATTAGGGCCTGCCCAGAGTTCTGCTATCAGATATTCACACACGCCTCTGTCATCACTCTAATGACCCACTGCAGTGGGCACAGACACGGAGCCGACTGCAAGCCCGGTCACAACCATTTAACGTCTCCCACGTGGCCGAGTTCCCAAACAAAGCTATACGTTCCCGATATGATGGGTGTGATGTGCTGTTCTGTTCTAAAAGACAACTTTACTGCGAATAAAGCAGGACGTACATCATTCTATCCACATTTAATCTCCAGAAAGAGTGAAGTAAACTCACACTGACATGGACAGTGTACGTTCTGGTCCACGGCACACTTTCTCGATTTACGGCAAAATCAGAAGGCGTGAATGAAACGGCGTGAAAACAAAGCTAACAGGCTGAAAACCTTCTGGCCTCAACAAATTAATACGAAACCACCAAGATTAGCTCCAGATTCTTTCAAGTATCTCTCACACACACACACACACACACAGTCATATTTATTAAAGTGAATAATAATGAGGCCTAAAGTCCAAATACGGTTACTATCAGATTATTTTAGGGGGGCAGGAAAATACAATGCAATCTGTTCATGTACATCTGCCCAGTTCATGTGTTTCTAATAACAGGATCGGAAGATTGTGGGTTCAGTTCCCTCACCAGTAGGTTGCCTTGAGGTACCCTTAAGGTACCGTCCTCGTCACTGCTCCCCGGGCGCTTTCATAGCTGCCCCCTGCTGCACGTGTGGGTGAAACACAGAGGCTGAATTTCGTTGTGTTGTGCTGTGCTGCGTTTCACAATGACGAGGGTTTTCACTTTTTTTCACTTTTCAGTGTGGATGTTTGTATTAAACATTTCTGGAATGTTTAGTTTGTGTGTCTTGCTGACCCCGGATCAGCTTGTTTGAAACATCCTGGTGTCCAGAAGCAGATGAGATGCTGTGTGATAAACACTCCACATGGTTTGGACATTCCTGTAGCTTCACTGTGGTCTTGAGCAATCCTGTTGTTTCGGGCTTTGTTTGAAAATCCTGTTTTCGCTAAATCTGCGAGACTTCCTGCCTGAGTTACTCTCAGAGTGAAGATTAAGGGTCCTGTGATTGGATCTGCAGAACTGCAGTGTGTGTAGCTTCATCAATCTGACGTTAATAACTGTGGCGTGATTTTAATCCAGTGTGAATCTGCACTGTGCGTCGTTTTTAATCTGGCGTGAATCTGCACTCTGTGTAGTATTTAATCCAGTGTGAATCTGCACTCTGTGTAGTATTTAATCCAGTGTGAATCTGCACTCTGTGTAGCCTCATCAATCGACATTAATAACTGTGGCATGATTTTAATCCAGCGTGAATCTGCATTTTCCTGACCTTTAACCTTTCAGACCTGCCTATCTGCAGAAATTCAAATAAACTGACAAATCATCAGCCAGCCAAACACCACTCTCACACTCTCAGTCTCGACTGGGTTTAAATCCAGTATGAAGCTACTGGCTGTGTAGTTTTTACCTTCTGGCTGAAACGTTTAGATTGTGGGGCGATTTTAAATGCACATTGCTTTTACATTTATCTGTTTAGCAGACGCTTTTATCCAAAGCGATTTAAAAGCCTGGAGTGCAGTAAGAGCTTTACAAAAACAATAAATGCAATTTAAAGTGAAATAACACAAGATATGATAAAAAAAAATGAACATGAAAGTGTATAAAAGTGCAGTAAATATGTGTATCCAGTGTGAACGTGCAGGGTGTGGAGTTTTTCAGTCCAGTATAAATTTTTTTGGGATCCTGTATAAATCTGCAGTGCTAAGCTGACCTCTAATCCTGACTATTTGTAGAAATTCTATCAAACGTCACACATCAAAGCACTCGAGCAGAGTGCGCGCCGATAACCTTCCGAAGTGAGTTTAACAAAAATGATGGTGTGATTTTTAATCACTGGAGTTGCTGTGATGGCGTAACTTTAATTCTCCAGCAAGCCCGAATGTTGTAAATGAAGATCCAGATAAGTAATTATGCCGGTTTTAATTGATCATGTGCTGGGTGTAATTAACATAATCGAGTATTTAATTGAGTGTGTAATAAAGTTAATGACTTTTGCTTTGAATTCATGTTATATTCTAAAGTGAAGCCCTAATTTGTAATGAAGGGGAAAAAAGAGGATGTTGGTCAGAGAGATAACACGCAGCGCTCGAAGGTGCATTAAATCATTACTCCACCTGCGTGAATTATTTATGGGATGGTGATTTATATCTTCCAGACAACAAAAACATTTCCTCCAATTTGCCGCTGTGCTCCGACTGAAAGCTTTAATAGCTGCTCTGCTGTAACACCGCCTGGGTAATTTTTACGATATTTCTCTCGTTCCAGATGTGTGTGGGCCGTGGATTCGGCTACAATAACTCTTTTAGACCTTCTTTTTAAATCTGCTGCCTTTTTCCAACGTGAATTCAATTCATTCCATCTGACTTTCAGATTTATTAGCGAGCAATTGAACATTTAACTCCTGAAAATTCATCAAACCACACACCGCTAATGACCACGAAAAGGCAAAACTCTCCCGGAAAAACGGGGCCGAACCCATTACAGCATCCGGAGATAAACACTTGAAAAAATCTCCCTCTTTAACTGGAAACGTTCCCAAACTGAGCTCAACGCATGAAGCTGATCAATGGATCTCGGTGTCGGCGGCTCGAAACCAGTTTAGTCTCATTTTCTTTTGATTTAACAATGTTTATATGTGTTCCGCAGATCAAAAGAATGCATAAAATAAATCAACCTATTAAAACATAGAAAATGTGCACACCATTAATATTAAATGGGTTCATTAAAACAGAAAACTGCACAGTTTGCATCGGTCGGTCCAAACCGTGCAAAATTAAACGAAAAGTCTAATTACAATTTGAAATTACTCAAAATCTCTCACATTTTGGGAATATTATCTAGAGCTTTTCTTAACTGAAATAGATTTAAATGACTTTTTCTGATATAAATTAAGCTTGACAGGTTTAACTAGTGAGGTTTAACTCTTCTACTAACCCAGACTAGAAGTACTTCAAAGATCATTTTCCTTAATGTCACAATGTCTAATGGAGACAAAGTAAGAAAAGTGAGACTGGTACCAGCAAGAGTGAAAGGTTAGCTTACAGGATGGTATTGAAACCAGATATGTTATGTGGGTCGGAGATGGTGGTGCTGAAAAACATGCAGCGGAGCTGGAGGTGTCAGAGTTAAAGATGCTGAGACTGTTGGGTGTGACGAGGATGGACAGATTAGAAATGAGTATATTAGAGGGACAGATCAGGCTGGACGTTTTGGAGACAAAGTTAGAGAAGCAAGGACAGACGAGGAGTATATCATGAGAAGGATGTTGAAGATGGAACTGCTTGGAAAGAGGAGAAGATGAAGACCAGAGAGGAGGTTTATGGATGTGGTGAGAGAGGACATGCGGTGGTGGGTTTGAAGGAGGAAGATGCAGAGGGCTGGAAGAAATGGAAAAGAATGATCCCTCAAACGGGAGCAGCCGAAAGAAGAAGAAGAAGAAGAAGAAGAAGAAGAAGAAGAAGAAGAAGAAGTAAGAGTCCTTGAGTTTTGTGCATCAAATGCTTGTCCAGCAGAAAGGTGCCCGATTTTTAACCTAAAGTTTAAAATTAGAGCAAAAAAAATAGAAAGTCCAGCATCAGGATGGGGTTTAAGGGGTCAGTCCACCTTAAAAATGAACCTGTAATGGAATCCGGCAGAGTTTAGTTCCCCAGATGAAGGTGAACTCCTGAGAAAGCTCTTGTGAACACCTCCTGATCATCATCCAATAAAGAGTTCAAGACAATTCCAGTGACGTTTTAATGCCATTCTGTTTAATTTGATAAAAATCTGTGACTTTTCCTGCTCATCGTGTCTGTGTGTTTTAATTTCTGCTCCAAAATCGCTCGCTTTTAAGTTTTAAGGCTCATTTTCTCAGACGCATGTCTTCAAGACTAATCACAGGATGAAATATTGATCATATATTAGTGGCCTTGCTATGAGCTGGGATTGTGACGGGAAGTCAAACGGAGCCCCTGCATATCTGCAGGAAAAATAAAGAGCAGGGACGAGGCGAAGGCACAGCTGCCTCACTCAGCCTGTATCTGCAACTTGCCTCCAGTCGTGTCCTTCAAAGGGACAAACATCAAATGCCTGGTGAGGAGAAGAGAAGAAAGGAGAGCAGAAACAAAGCAAATCTCACACGGCACAAACTTTAACTTTGAAACAAGTCTAGATCACCGCTAAACCATTCGATAAGAGAACAGCAAAGGACAGGCCGGCTTTGACTCGGTGATGAGAATCGCAGCTCCCTTCGGTGAATCAGATCAATTGACTCAGCTCATCAATAAGAGTCGACTCTTCAGCTCTCAAACTCTTTGTTCAGCTCTGACGTCGTTGTTTTCCCCATTTTCAACCTGAAGTTCTTCTAGAGTTGGATCGGTTTTGCCTCGGGAGGTTCCACCTTGCTCAAAATTCCCTCTGAATTCTAAAGCCACTGTATATTTCCACTGGTGGTGAACGGAACCGGACGTCGCAGATCTGTTCATTTTCTGTCCCCCAGTGAAGCTCCATGTGTCTCCTCGTGTCTCTGAGGGATGGTGATGATGGTAAAATAGTCCATCTGAGCTAAATCGCTTTTCCTTGTGTCCCTCCACCATGAACGGGTTCAGTTTTAGTCCAGAAAACACCGTCTCAGGCATCAGACAGCGTCTCCACCACCAGCTCATGTCTGTGAGGGACGTTCAGACATCAGACAGCGTCTCCACCACCAGCTCATGTCTGTGAGGGACGTTCAGACATCAGACAGCGTCTCCACCACCAGCTCATGTCTGTGAGGGACATTCAGACGTCCGGTTCCATTCGAAGACTGAATTGTCCTCTGTGAGTTTCACACTAAACCCACTTTGTCTAAACACTAAGACACGAACCACATGGCAGAGACGTCCTACTGTTCAGGGATTAGATCCCAGACTCAAGGTTGAAGGTAGGTTGTTCTGAGGTTCCCTTGATCAAGGTACTGTCCCCATCACTGCTCCCTAGGTGCTGGATATGTCTGCCCCCTGCTGGATGGCGTGTGCTAAATACAGAGGACGTGCTCGGTCGTGGTTCACTGTGTTCACAATGATAGTCACTTTCACTGTCAGTCCCTGAGACGTGCGTGTGAATCTGTTCTGGTGATGTAAGGGGTTAAAGAGTTTCCAGATTTGGGCTTCAGCTCTTGATGTTCCTTCTTCACTTCAGAGTTTTTCACTTGCAGGAGCTTTGAAAGCACTCGGTCCATCACATGTTTTCTTCCTGCTGATGGTGGAGGCCGTGGAGGCTCTGAGTGGCCATCAAATAAATGATTAATCCCGAGTCGTGTGTAATGACACATCCATCGGATCATATTTCCACATGTATTATTTAGATTTCTGAATTCCTCTGCTGGGCATTTCACCCTCGGCCCCGGACGCAGGGGAGCCCCGCTCCATTAAACCGGCCGCAGGTTTTAAGTGATATTTTTTGCTTTCCTTCTGAAAAACTGAAAGGAGGAGATGGAAAAAAAAAGGTGAAAAACATTCCCTCCATCTGTCTTTCTTTCTTCAGCTTGTTTACTGTCCCCAAAGAGTGGAGGTATTTACTGAGGACGGGAAGTTGAGGGGAAAACCGTTCTCCGCCGAGAATTTATCTCATCTTCTTCCCCGTGTATCTAGAACAGCAGCCGGGGAACCCAGTAAAGTAGTTATTTATTACAGTTCCTTTACTTTATAGACAGAATCTGGTCAACGTTTCTTTTATCGACTGTCTTTAAAAAGTAAAAAATTACAGATTTCAGGAAGTTTTATTGCATTTTACTTTTACTGTAAACTTTATGTAGACAGACAGACAGACAGACAGACAGACAGATTGACAGATAGATAGATAGATAGATAGATAGATAGATAGATAGATAGATAGATAGAATAGATAGATAGATAGATAGATAGACACACAGACAAACAGACAGATAGATAAATAGACAAATGGACAGACAGACCGACAGACAGATAAATAGCTAGATAGATAGATAGATAGATAGATAGATAGAATGATAGCTAGACAGACAGGCAGACAAGCAGATATACTTATTATTTATATTTATATACATATTATTTTATACATTTTTTTATTCTAAATAAAAAACTTTCCTTCATTTGTCTGTATCGTTGTTTACATTTAAGCATTTCCCAGTAAACCTACAGTTTTCTGAGTTTTCTGATTCTGCTGCATGTCCATGTGAATTCGTCGCTGCTCTTGTCACCTTGGTCACCTTGTCCCGTCCCCGTGTCCCCGTGTACACATTTTTCTGTATGTGTAGGTTAAATACACTCACACCCATGTACACAACACACACACACACACACACACACACATTAACACACACACACACACACACACACACACACACACACACACACACACACACACACACACACACACACACACACACACACGCTGGTATATGCTGGTGTGCATTGGAACACACCTGGCCGAGGACACGGGGGGCCGGGACAAAGGTGACCAAGGTGACAAGAGCAGCGGCGAATTCCACATGGACATGCAGCAGTCGAAAACTCAGAAAACTGCACGGTTTACTGGGAATGTAATGTAAACAACGATACAGACAAATGAAGGAAAGTAAAACGAGGTCACAATTATGTAAAAAATATCCAATAAATGTGTGACGTAGATATAAATACAAAAATATGAAAGCTATAACATAAAAACTAAATAAAAAAAAATATAATATAGTTTACTAATTGTTATCAAATAAGTAAGAATAAATAATATATGCCATAAATAAAATATATGACATATAAAATATATATATATATTTTAATCTGACATCAACATTATAATTGGATCTAATTTGTCTTTGTTGTCTTGGGAAAATGTCAACAATAACCAAACGCTAATTAAAAAGAACAATACGTACTTCCAGTATTTCCTCCTGTTTCCTAACTAATGCCACAGATGCTGTTTCCTCCAGAGCTTCAGATTATGAATCAGAAAAAAAAAAAAGAAATTGTGCTTGTTGTTCACGTCAGTGTGGATGTCATCAAAACAGCTCCAGGCGAAACGGCAGCGAGAGAAAAGAGCCGGTGTTGTTGTGAAGCTCCTGCAGAGACAGCGGCGAATCGACGGGCTCCTGGGGGACTCCCTCCACGCTGGAGTCTGACAGATTCACTCAAAACCTGCCAATAACACAAATATTATCATTTGCGGGCGACATTAATATGGGTGTCACAGCTGCAGGTGGCTCTGCTGCTGCCATCTCGGACTCCGCCGTACAACCTTCAGCTACAGAAACCCAAATTCGATCCCCAAAACATCTGATTCATACCTTTTACACTGTCAGCATCAATACACACCACCTGATGGGCCGCTTTCCTCTTCAGACGGAGTGAATCGGCTGTGTCACTCCTTTTCCATGAACACACCCCGACGACGCCCATTAGAAAGGTTGTTTTCATAGAAAATTAATGCAGTATTTCAATCTCTTGGTGGTGAACAAAATGTCATTCATTCCACCTTAAATGTCACTGTATTCTTTGAGTGTAAAGTAAAAAGTACAGGAGTGTACTGAGAGCGTAAAGTAAAAGTACAGGAATGTACTGAGAGTGTAAAGTAAAAGTACAGGAGTGTACTGAGAGTGTAGAGTGAGACGTGTCTCCTCTGAAGGACGTCTGGAGCGTCTGTCTGTGCTGAAAGTGAACTGAATCTCACTCCATATTAATAGAATTAAAGACTATTAAAGCCTCGAACTTCAACTCCAATAAAAACAATCTACTGAAAATAATCCACATGAACTTCACCGCTTCACTTTCATCACCGTCTCTACTAGTTCTCCATCACGGACACACACTCCACACACCCTGAACTCCACCGTCCACTCTCCCTGTCCTCTCTCTCACTCTCCTTCACTCTGTCCTGCACTGATGGACACACAGAGGGACGTCTCTTCTGTGTTTGTGTCCATTTAGTCTGAGACGGTCTGGATGTTGAAAATAAATACTTGCGTTGGTAAGTCACAGTATCGTAGTATCGTATTGTCGCTTGCTATCGATTCAATATGAACAGACATAGAAAGCTTTTTATCAGAGAATTTGGCACTGAAAATAAAAAAACCTCATTTTGATCCTTAAAATGCTACAAACTCCTGCAGGATCGGTTTGGATGTAAGATTAGCATGAAAACTCCCACCGAGAACAACAGAGAAAAGGCAGCTCACATGTCCAGCGTGAAATCCTCCTAAAACAGCCAAAGCCTCTTTACCACCTGATTTGGCAGAGCCTACAGGTGTGTGGGGGTGCTCTGCTGAGGTTTCCACTCAAATGATGTCAGTTCACTTTGCTCGCATGCGGCAATATTCATTCTTTTAAATATTCATTTTTTGACTCTTAACAGGAACCTGGAGATGTTCGGGGACAAAGCAACACCAGCTTGTGATTGTAGAAAAATGCTGGAACCAACAACCTAATGCGTTTTTTCTCAACATCATGTCCATCTGAGTATCAGACTTTAGTAGAGCAACAAGAGCATCTCGTGATTAATGGGGAGCTTTCTTCTCCAAAAACATATTCTGAAGCTCTTTTTGCTCAAAATGTGTTCCAACCTCCACAGCAACTCCAGCGTGGCTCGATATGCTGCAAATGAAAACTGTGAATCTCAGTAGTTACAAAAAACAATGCCTTATAAGGAAGTTGAGGGCTTCTGTTAAAGGTCAAGGCTGCTTTTATATCATATGTAAATGAGTTTTGTTCTGATTGGTGGCCTCACTTTAAATGGCTCCTTATGATTTCAGTGTAAATGGGTGGGGCTAAATTGCTGTAGGCTGAAAAAGTGGATTTATGTAAATAAGTTGACTTATGACATCACAAAATCAACGAATTTCAAACTGTCTGGTTATGGCAGCTTATCTGATACTGGGGAAAGTTGCAGTGGTGTCTTTGGGGTTAAATCCTCCAGAAAATGATTCTAATGATAATTTTAACCCAAATGTTTGTCTCTAAAAATAATTAGCTCGTAAAAATAAAGCTCCTCCCCTCTTATACATCCAGAATTGCTTTAACAGGACTGGAAAAAATATGCAAATTGCCATAAAATCTCATTGCCTGGCCTTAAATGGGAAAGAAAGATTGTTTGGCATCTCTTTGATGATTTTAATTATTAATTCTGCCAAATGTGCATTTTTTTGTGGGTTACAGAATTTGAGAAGAAAAAGAGTTTGTGGAGAGGAGGGGTTTATGTTCAAGGTCAGTTAGACCTGAAAAACCAAGCACTTCAAATATTAAGAAGAGTTTCATGAAATTTTTATTAAATATTTTTTCAGAAAAAAACATTTCTGATATAAATTAAATTAAGTTAAACTAGTTTGGGTTCTCCCTGCGATGGGCTGGCGACCTGTCCAGGGTGCGTCCCCCGTCCTCGCCCTGTGTGCGCTGGGTTGGACACCAGCACTCCCCCGCGACCCCGTTTGGGACAAGCGGCAGAAAATGGATGGATAGTTTGGGTTCCAACGGCCCCAGATGTGTATAAAGCGTGAACCGGACTCAGTAAATTTGGAAAGTCGCTAAATATGAAGCAAAAATAAATAAATAATGATTCCAGAGACGTCCAACAGAAAGATCAAGATAGAAGATAGAGAGGCGTACACGCTAAAGCTTGTATTTATAATAAGTTAACAAGAAATAAGACTTTCCCTTCAAATGATTTGCAAAAATGACAAAGAAAGTAAGTTTATTTCTGTAAAAAGCTACATTTGATGTAGAAATCATGCCAAGTGCATCACATTAACCATCACAGCCACATTTGAATGCAAAGCAAGCTCTTCTGAGGAACAGCAGCGCTCATCCTCGTTTGGAAATCTTCACAGATCCAGCAGAAAACGTCTCACCAGCAGCCTGCCAGCCAGCCGGCTTAGAGAAAATGGCTCAACATCACACACTTTACAGAGCCTTCATTGCAGGAGCCCCCCTGAGCACCGGACCCCAGCCTTCGCTCCTGCCTCTGTCTTCTGTTTCCGCTCCAGGGCTACAGATTATACATATTTTATTTCATTTAAGATTAAAGGGAAATGGCAATAATAACACTGCCTAAAGCAAAGATGTGTTCAGGGCACGGCAGCGTGGGACCGCGGGGGCGGAGAGACGAGTGGAATCCAAACTGGCCTGCGTCTGGACCAGGACGTGGGGACGCGGTCCTGTTTCAGCACATGTAAAGTCTGGGGGGTTGTTTATGTCCACGCATGGTCTAACTGCCTAATCAGGCGGTTTCTACGGCGACTGGAGACAACATTGTTACTGATGAAAAGGGCACAGTGATGTGGAACCTCATTTAATGAAAGAGCAACAATATTAACAACCAAAAAACAACCACAACAACAGAAACACAACCCAACAAGCACGGAAAAGCAACCCAACAAAAAATAAACAAACGTATTACTGCAACTGCAAATCACTGCAACCATAACAACAACAAACAATGAAGCAATAACCACAATCACAAACATAACAATGGCAACAACCATGACAACCGCTTTCACAACAACAACAACGACAACGACAACGACAACAATGACGACAGCTGTTGTTGTTTCTTGTTTGTTTCTTGTTTGTTTGTTTGTCAGCTCATTTCACACCAAATATAAATTCATTTTCGGTAAACTCTTGGGGTTCAGGGTTTCGCTCAGGAACCCAGAGATGGTGGGACTGGAGGTGGGATTTGAACCTCTTGGTCTGTAGACGGGTATCCTACCACTGGACCACCGCCACACTTTATTAAGACATTTAGTACATTATAATTAGAACCTTGAGAAGAACCAATCCTGGCACATTTACATTCTTTTAGATTGCTTCATAAGACTTCCACAAAGACCTCCAGTGATGTCACGACCATTTTCTAATTCTTCATGGTTTTCATCTAGTGTTGTTTTGTTTGTGCCAAATCATATTATATTATATTATATTATATTATATTATATTATATTATATTATATTATATTATATTATATTATAATGTTGGATTTATATTCTGAGGATGCTCCTGAATAGGCCGCATTAAGAGGAATTATTGGACTCCCAGTTCAGAATGTGATGTAAATCATACGGATTTACTAATCGTGCGGCTTTAATATGATTTAGTTCCGCGTCCATGTGACGCCGTATGTATTAAGTTCATGATTCACTTTGCGCCTGTATTTGGTTGGTTTATGAGGCTATAGGGCTCTGTTTCCTGGTGACAGGATGATTAGGGGTTTTCTATAATTCATAACGAGCTCCTGAGCCATAGGCCTGAACCCACTGAGCTTTATATCAAAGTGAATATGGTCCACTTTAATGTTTCCATTGTCTGCTACACTTAGTATGCGTGTCAGGACGGCCGCAGTATCCTGACTGAGTCTGTGGAGCGTGACCATTGATCACCTCTCCGGTCCTGCACGGCCAGCCCTCCGTTTATATCCGCCGTTCACTGATACCCCCCCGCTGGGAGACGCTTTACCCCACACCCCCGACAGCCCACCATGTGATTTCTGCTGGAGCATGAAGGGAAAACACTCCAGTCAAAGGACAACCGTGCTTTATGTTGCAGCTTTCCAGAAAACTCGTCTGGGTTTAACAGCGACTGGAACAAGAATTCAAGAACATTTTGAATGTGAGAACCTGACGACAAGCACTATAACCACAAAGCCATCTTATCAATTAAGTTCATTATTAAACAATGCAATTCATTCATTTTCTTTTATTCTTTTTTATTCATCTTATTTCATTTTATCGTACTGTAATCCGCAGCCCTTTCTTGTTAACCACCCTTTAAGTTCTAGATAAAGCAACTAAGTTGGGTTACACAATGATGAGATCCTAAACACTTGCCATAGAGATGCCAGGTTCTAGGCACACTCTAAAAAAAGGTTCTGTAATGGGGTTCTCTGAGCATGCCAGATACCAGAATTTTGGTGAGATGTTTGAGTGTGAGGAACCTTTTGAAGAACCTTCCTAGAGTTTAAAAACAAATGATCATTTTTATAATTATAAAAAAAAACATTTTTTAATCTTTAGAAAGGTTCTTGACTCTTTATGTCTTGTAAGTCTTGTTAAAAGGTTCTTCAGGGAACAGATCCTCCAAGGCATAAACTCCAAAGTACTGAACATTAAATTACACTGAAAAAAAACAGACGAACAAAAAAAAAGCAGGTTCTCACTGTGAAACTTATTCATGAATAAAAGTATTTTTTCATTTTTAAAAATAATAAAAAAGAAAATTAGTAGTTGAATCATTGTTGAACTCACACATTTAGACAGCAACATCCAGCAGAACCACTTCGAGAACCCAAAATCTGCTCGGGTTCTGGGTCGTAAACATGGTCTACAAGTGTCATTTCTTGGTTGGTCACAAATAAAGGGAAGAAAGGTGAAATGTTCCACCTCATTACCAGTTGAACCGTGTTCTAGTGAGGAAACCTTCATGAAGAGAACATGTTGGTGGAAAAAGTGAAGCGTCTGCAGACACCATCCAGCGATTCATCCGGAAACACAAAAGACCTTTAACAGAAGAAAACATTTAGATTTTTCCTTGAGACTGACCTTTAACTAGCATTTGAGTACGGCTGAAGCTAAAGAGTGAATAATTCATTCAGGGTTAGAAGTCCAAAGACATGGCATTCACTGTTTTCCAGCAGAAGCTCACATGAAGGATGACCTCCAGTTAGAAGACGAGCCAGAAATTAACTTGGGGTTCATCGTATAATAGCAAGTGGAGGGAGCTGTTCACTCGGCACCTCTGAACAAGAGCCCGCCGGATCAGCCCGGAGGACGTCCTGCAGGAGTTCGATGCACAAATCACAGTTTATTATTTTACAGATTCATTTTTGGCCACTTTATTAGAAACACACCTCAACTGAGATGTTTGAGTGTGAGGAACCTTTTGAAGAACCTTCCTAGAATTTAAAAACAAATGATCATTTTTATAATTATATAAAAAATTATATAAAATTATACAGAATCCCTGTGATTCTACTGGCCACTTTATTAGAAACTCCTTCCCTGTGATTCTACTGGACACTTTATTAGAAACACCTTCCCTGTGCTTCTACTGGACACTTTACTGGAAACTGCTTACATTTACATTTACGGCATTTAGCAGATGCTCTTATCCAGAGAGACTTCCATGTCCTAATTACAGGGACAGTCCCCCCTGGAGACACTCAGGGTTCAGGGACCCAGTGGTGGTGGGATTCGTACCTGGGACCTCTTGAGCCATAGGTCCATAGACAAGTACCCACCACTAGACCACCTCCACCCTATATGCTTCCCTGTGCTTCTACTGGACACTTTATTGGAAACACTCATCCTGTGTTTCTACTGGACACTTTATTGGAAACACTCATGCTGTGTTTCTACTGGCCACTTTACTTGAAACACGTCCCCTGTCCTACTGGCCACTGGAAACTGATTTTCAACTGGAACTGTTTCCAACGAAGTGGCCAACAGCCCAGCTCACGCATTGCACTGGAGATTGTGTAACTCGTCTGACACTCTTTGAGTGACAGCGTGACTAATCCGAGCGCAGATTTTATCTATAAAAGCTCCAGACGTGTGTTCACACCTTCCGTTCTCCATGGTGGAAGTGCAACCTGCTCATCAACAGTCCAGCGATTCTGTCCCGAGAAGCCCTGAAACAAAAGGCCGACTTTCCGTGGAGCCACGTTGGTTCATTTCGCTTGGCGGAGGGGTGCCAAAAGTCATCCCGTCCTCCTATAAAATCTCCTATAAGACGCCAAACACAGTAACCCAACCTACCGGGACTTGAGTAGAACTTCTTTAAAGAAGGAGAGCGTGAGCAATTCATCATTGTCTCTCGCTAGAAGATCCACTCCTGCTCACTCACTCTGGGGGCTAAAAGCTTCGGTGTGACAGAATCAGATCTGACTGTTTTCCGAGCTGCTTTCTGGATGTGTCTGACTGTCACTATTTATTTTGTGAAATTGTTGATGAGAGACGAGTGGCTTTTTCTAGAGGTGCGTTCTGTCTCGCACTCGCTTGACAAATCGTCCCCCGTGAGTGACGAATACCTTGTCGAGCGCACAGTGAGGCCTCCTTTACTGCGTCCTCTTTTATCGCCATGGCAGCTTCTTACACGCACCGGCGTAGACGCATCAGTCCCGATAACACCGCTCAATCTGACACGTATTAGTGTCGGGATGCAACGCTGACGATCCCGTCAACTTGTTTTGAGGACAATCGCAGTTCTCCTAATGAACCGTTTCCCAGTGTGGATGCTCCGCTCATGATCACATTATTTCCTTGGAAGCTGTTGTGAGAACGTTGGCAAAACATCTCATTTAAGAAGCTTAAGCTTAACTTAAAGCATATTATTTATTTCAAATGAGTCTGAAAATGGAAAGTGCTCAGGTTTTGGTCTGTTATGATGCTTTTTAGGAATCAACATGAGATTTTTGTCTCTCTGAGTTTATCTCACATGGACCATATCAAACGTCTTCACAGGGATTTTTCCTTTTGGCCCAGGATGTGGTTTGGAATCCTGTCTCGAACTGTGCTTGTCTTTTAGAGGCTTTGTTAAATAAACCCACAGTTAGAAGCCCGACCTTTCTTTCTTCTGCGATCACTTTGATGGTCAGTGTTGTTATGATGGTTGTTAGCCACCATGGTCTATGGTTGACCGAAAATGAACTTAACGGCCTAATAACTGAATCCAATCTACTAACAACTTTAGAATCAAGTTCAAAATAAAATAAATAACCCTCTGTAGACACTTCTACTGATTTTCATGAACAATTACTTTTTTATTTTCTGAATTTAGAACACTGGAGAGTGAAAAGCATTCACTTTAGGAAGTGCAAAAGTTAATAAATAGAACACATGCACTAAAACTGTCAGGATAATGCTCTAAATGTTTACTAATGTACCGTCAAACTCAGCCGTGTTTCAGCATCTAATCAGGTTAAATGAGATTTGTACCTTCTCCCAGCAGCAGCTACAGAAGGCCAGAGGTTGGAGGGATTTTGCTCTCGGTCTCTGGAAAGTGTTGGACACTTGGTTCCTGATGATTGTGTGAAGCAGGCTTTGGTGTTTGTAGGAATAAAAGAAGGCAAGAGCAAGACGATGGGACGGGAGCTGTGAAAGGACTCTCGATGGATGTGACACGTTGGAGCCGGGCACCGGGCGAGCTGTTTCTTTTTAACAACAAATAAATTTTAAAAAAGCAGGACAAGAAAACTGTGACATATCTGGTGACAGGCCGAGAAAAGCTTTCAGCTCGGGCTGAGGGTGGACGCCTGAGTGTCCCTGAATGGTAAGCGACTGTTCTCAGAGGACCTCCTTCAGCCGCCTTCCACTTTACTGCCTGCAAAAACTGAGAAAATGTTCTGGGCGGAGCTGGGAACGCAGCGCTCCATCAACATGGCTGTTTCCTCTGAGAGGGGCTGGTGGGAGACGCTGAAAGGACAAGTGGGAGACAAGGGGCTAGTCAGACAGAGATGACCTTTGCCTTCACCAGCAGTGGCGAAAATACAGCGTCTTGTACGGAGAGAGAGCGCCTTAAATCTGGTCTAACGTTTCTGGTTGGGAGATTTTCCTGAGACTGACCCCCCCAAACTTACCCGTGAGGCTCCATGTGTCTCAGAGTGTCTCTATGGGACGGTGATGATGGTAAAAACAGTCCAGCAGAACTAAATCAGTTCTTTTCCTAATGATGGATTTAGTTTGATTCCCAAAGCGTCAGAATTTCATGACCCACGTCTTTGGTGAACCAGTCACAAAAGTGGACGGTCTGTAGTGACTGCTTGTGATCACATCTCACTTCCCATGCTACCGCGCTATCATTTTCAAACATGCTGTTATGTTTCACCAGCAGGAGGCAGCGGTGCACCTACTGAGTTTTTCCACTAAGCACCGATGCTGCGTCTCAACGACTAAATAAAATGTTGATCTACTTTCGCGATCAACATGTCGGTCCATCAGTCAAAAGCAAGGAACTTTTGACTGATGGACCGACATGTTGATCGCTCTTCCAGCATAATTAGGAGGACATGAGCTGCAGATCAGGAGGAGCAGGCAGGAAAACATCATAACTGCTCTCCTAACATCTCTAACAGTCTAACACCACTAACCTGCTCTATTTCTTAATCACCGATTATCCTGCTCAACTTAAAAGCTGCACTTTTTTGCAGTTTAAAATCTTAATTTTATTCTATATCACCCAAAGTGGCCTTAATATTCATGTTAAAGCTGTTACTGAGATCGTCTAGTAACCAGTGAATGCTAGTCACTTTTGAAGCCACTTTGGATGAAAGCATTAACTAAATGAATACATTTAAAATGAATTCTGGGTCTGTTCCTGGGTTCCAGATCGGCTTTAGTGTGGTGCGAATAAGTGCAAGACGTTTTCAGGTTAGGAGGTCCTCCAGTGTGGCCCAGGACATGCTAACGTTGCTAAACCAGCATGGTTTGAGCATTCACAGTTGTGTTGAGCTTTCCATTTGCCTGGTGTGGACATCTCTAAACCTAACCCTAACCCTAATCCTAACCCTAACCCTAACCCTAACCCCAGGCCAATGTCTGGTTCCATTCACCATCACTTTATCTAGAAAAGACTCCCAGCAAACCCTCTTTAAACCCTGTTTTCCATTCTGATTATAGCATTTGATGGAAACCCCTTTTTCATTGTTCTGAATGCACAACCTTTAGTTCCCAAAAGTGGTGATTTTCCACTGAAAGAGTGATGAATTTGCAATGAAAAGAACTTTTCCACCTTAATATTAATATCCGTGTCACATTCCGAATGCTAATGTGGTAAAAAAAGAGAGGAGGTAAGCGCTTTGCATGGTTATATTTTTCATAATAATCGTTTATGCTCCCTCTCACTCCCTCTCCATTCTGAAAGTGTCTATCTTTCCTTATTTGCGCTGCTTTCCTGAGTGGCTGTCAGGGGAGCGATGGGAGGCATTAACGAATCAAAGCATGTTGTCTGATGTTGGGAGAACAGAGGAAGCCATGATACACAATAGGGCTGGCACAATCCTCACATTCGGCCTCCGTCCCGTTAAATTAATCATGTCTGACTCGCCTTGTATCTCCTGCACCCGTGCATAATGGGGACTTGCTTCCCTTTAACTCTTGCTGTGTTTATATTGCCCATTCAAGAAAGTAGAAAAGAAAAAAAAGAAAGAAATCGCACATGAATTATGAATATACTCATACATACACATTCACGGGAAGCCATTCAGGCTTTTATCCCGCTAAATTCAGCAGCGTTTGAAACTGAAAGAGGGGCTTTGAATTCAGATGTTGCATTTGAAGGCTGGCTTTTGTGCTTTGATTGTGTGCGAAAGCAATTTTGGCCTCTTCGGATCAGCCCTCGTGTTGTTTATTCTAATAGTGTTGTAAAGCAGAGAGCGCCGGTGGGGGTCACTGGGCGAAATCCAGCGGAGAGTGCTGCAGATACTGCTGATTCACCCCCGGAGGAGCAGGGGCTAACAGGATTTCCACCCGCTATCTGGGAGAAACGACCCGGTGGCTGCACGGCTCAGGCGAGGCGTGAGCGCACACACATAAACATGACATCTCTCGTGGTTTTCCTTTTTTTTTTTGATGCAGGTTCCTGGGATGCTCCAGCTGTCGGTATACGTGACCCAAAAAGCCTGGGTGGAAGAATTAGGCATGCAGCAGAGCTCCTCGCTATCTCACTGCAGCTCCTCCAAATACACAGTTGAGCCCAGGAGATCGCTGACGGGTCCAACAAAGCAGTGCTGGGTTTGGCTAAACAGCGCTGGGCTAGACTGTGCTGCACTGGACTGTCCTCTGGAAAGGGCTAGGTGTTGATCAAGCTCATTGGATTGTCCTGGGAATGCTTGTTAATTTAGAGTAGACTGTGCTGTGTTGGGTTATGGTGAGCTGTGTTGAGGAGTATTAGGAAATAAACTGGGCTGAACTGTATTGTACTGTGCTGGATGATCTGTGTTGGGCTACACTGAGCCATATTGAGAAATATGAGGGATGATGCTGATATACTGCATTGGAAGAGCGGTGTTGGGTATCCCTGAGCCGTGTTGGGGAGTCTTAGGCACTAAATTGGCCTGAACTGTGTTGTACTGTGCTGGATGATCTGTGTTGGGCTACACTGAGCTGTGTTGGGGAGTCTTAGGCACTAGGTGTTGCTGATATACTGGATTGAACGGTGGAGGTCTGTATTTAGATGTTTGTGTTGGACTGTGTTGGGTTGATCAGCTACACTGGACTGTGATGTAATAGTTTGTCCTTTGTGCAGTGAACCGTAGACCTGAAGGCATGTCACAAAGACTATGTCCTTCATTTGAAGGTCACGACTTGACTGTCCCCTTCCAAAGGCTCGTTCAAACACGGTCGTTTCCATGGTAATGGAAGGTCCAAGGTATAGATCCTTTGCAGCATAAGAGTATCCCAAGCTCCATTGTTTGGCAGTGATTGCTTTATCAAATTAAGAGTATAATATAAAGCAAATATTACACCAACCTGTTTCCATTTCAGAGGTTAGTAGCTAGTTTGTTGCTAACAGTTGTAGCACTAGCTGCAGCAGGTGAGGTTGCTAGGCAACATGAGCGATGCTTGGTCCGGAGACCAGAACGTCTTGTGTAATGTGTCTGTCCTTCACGGTCTCTGAAGGCCAACCCATCCTTCAAAGGACGCAGTCCCTGAATCAGGACGTACCTTATGTCCTTGCTGGGCCACACTGAACCAGGCACATAGGACTAACTGCGTTGGGCTGTACTGAACTATAATGGGCCATGAAAGCCAATAGGTAGCCCTCCTCTTTGTGGCCTCCTCTCATCTCCTTCTCTCCTCCTTGCTTCTCCTCCTCCTCAGCTGTGTGCCCGACTCTTGACACTCTGCTTGGCTTGGAGTGCAACTGAATAATTTAAAGCGATTAACACTGGCAGGGGTTAAGGCCTGCTGCGTCCATCTTCCCCTGAATCTGCCGCTGTGTGGGTCACAGGGGAAGCTTTGTTGCCTCAGAACATGCAGCTGGTCGAGAGCGAGAGGAAACTAGCACTGATATCAGAACATACTGGCAGGAAGCCCGCACTCCATCCCCTCCCCACCAGCAAGTCCCTGACGCTCTTCGCTTCATCTTGGAGTGCATTCGGTTTGGGCTAATTCCCGTGTCTGGCTTTGAATGTTTCCGTCCTGTCGGCCACAGAAAGTCCTTAAATCTGATCCGGGATGGGGTCAGCAAGTTTTTCTTCAAGCCGAAATGGAGCTAGAAGTGATCTCGCGCCCACTGCACCTCATCCCTCTTCCCTTTTTTGTTGTTATCTTCTTCATCAAAGGCGGACCACTGTGCGCTGGAGTTGCGGGGACTCCATCATGTTTCCATCAAGTTCTGTGCTCCGAATATCCCTCACAGTCTGCTGCTGTCCTGTCATTTTTTTTTCCGAAAGGCCCCCGGCTGGGATCAAATGGGGATGAGCCTCTCCTAAAGAAAATAAAAAAAGCGAATGAGATGAATAGATGACTGAGGCCGAAGCTGAGGGAGTGACGGATATTTAACACCCTTCATTTTACATCTGGCCCCGTCTCTCTTTGACCCGGGATAGGAATTATGGCAGGCCCGATAGGTCAAACCTTACCAGATTGTGGCAGAACACTAATCATCCCAGCCGGTCCATTTCCCGCTCTGACATCGCCTCATCTGTTAGGAGCTGTCGGGCAGCTTCAAAGCGCTGCCAGCTCCAGGCACTGTTTGGTTTCTCTTGCTAAATAAGAGCGGGGGGTTGGTGGGGGTGTATGAGGGTGAGGGGCTGTAAGGATGGTCTGGGGTGGGGACGCTTCATCAACACTGTTGTCTCCCCGGCTGAAGAGAAGGACACACTTTATGTAAAATTTATTCGGTCTGTCTTGTAAACGTCCTTTAGAAATGTGACGTGTCAGCGAGCTGCCTGATACCAATCTCGGAGACAAGAGCGCCGTCTGAAGCCAAACACTGCAATCTTTGACCAATTCTTAACCTTCACGTCGTCTCCGCAGGACTAGACCCTTCAAAAAACGGACACAAGTGCATTTCTCTTGGCTGTCAAATCAGATACACACTCTCTGCACACAGCTTACTCCGAACACAGCCGCGTTCAGGGGCCAGTCAGTGCAGCGCACGTGCTAATTAACCGGCGGTTGATCTTTCTTCAGATGAATGCTGTGTTGGTGAGTTTGTTGTGGTGCTGGTGGTGATTGTGTTTGGTGTTTGGGGTATAGCTGGAGGTCATAGTGGTGATGACAGTGTTAGTGGTGTCAGTGGTTTTGAAAGTGTCAGCGGTGTTAGTGGTGTCAGTGGCTTTGAAAGTGTCAGCGGTGTTAGTGGTGTTTTTGGTGTTAGTGGTGTGTTTAGTGTTGGTGGTCAGTGGTTTTGAAAGTGTTAGTGGTGTTTTTGATGTTAGTGGTGTTTTCGGTGTTAGAGGTGTCAGTGGTTTTGAAAGTGTCAGTGGTGTTAGTGGTGTTTTCGGTGTTAGTGGTGTCAGTGATTTTGAAAGTGTCAGTGGTGTTAGTGGTGTCAGTGGTGTTAGTGGAGTTTTCGGTGTTAGTGGTGTTTTCGGTGTAAGTGGTGTCAGTGGTTTTGAAAGTGTCAGTGGTGTTAGTGGTGTCAGTGGTGTTAGTGGAGTTAGTGGAGTTTTCGGTGTCAGTGGTGTTTTCGGTGTTAGTGGTGTCAGTGATTTTGAAAGTGTCAGTGGTGTTAGTGGTGTTTTTGGTGTTAGTGGTTTTGAAAGTGTCAGTGGTGTTAGTGGTGTCAGTGGTGTTAGTGGAGTTTTCGGTGTCAGTGGAGTTTTCGGTGTCAGTGGTGTTTTCGGTGTTAGTGGAGTTTTCGGTGTCAGTGGTGTTTTCGGTGTTAGTGGTGTTTTCGGTGTTAGTGGTGTCAGTGGTTTTGAAAGTGTCAGTGGTGTTAGTGGTGTCAGTGGTGTTAGTGGAGTTTTCGGTGTTAGTGGTGTTTTTTCGGTGTTGAGTGGTGTCAGTGGTTTGAAAGTGTGGTGGTGTTAGGTAGTGTCAGTGGTGTTAGTGGAGTTTGGTGTTAGTGGTGTTTTCGGTGTTAGTGGTGTCAGTGGTTTTGAAAGTGTTATTGGTGTGTTTGGTGTTTGTGGTGTCAGTGGTGTTAGTGGAGTTTTCGGTGTTAGTGGTGTTTTAGGTGTTAGAGTGGTGTCAGTGAGGTAGTGGAGTTTTGGTGTTAGTGGTGTTTCGGTGTTAGTGGTGTCAGTGGTTTAGAAGTGTTATTACAATTGTGTTTGGTGTTTGTGGTGTCAGTGGTGTTGAGTGGGTTTTTGGTGTTAGTGGTGTCAGTGGTGTCAGTGGTGTTAGTGGTAGTGATAGTGTTGGTGGTGTTGATGTTTTTGATGTGGTTGTCTTCTGGGACTGGTGTTGTGATGATGATGATGTTAGTTGTGTTGTTGTTTTGTTGTTTTATTATTATTATATATTGCGTTGTTGTTTTGCTGTTGTTATTTGTTGTTGTTGTTGACGTGTTGTTGTTTTTATTGTTGTATTATTATATTATTATTATTTGTTGTTGTTTTGCTGCTGCTGCTATTTGTTATTTATTAAATACCGTTGTTGTTGTTTTTGTGGTTGTGTTTGTTGTTGTTTTGTTGTTGTTGTTGTGTTTGTTGTTGTTGTTGTTGTTGTTTTTTTGTTGTTGTTGTCCTTCTAGCTGAAGGTGGTGGTGTTTTTTCTTTAGTAACCCAAACTCCAAATTGAATTTCCTCACTGTCAGCAGCCCTCGGTGCTCAGCCAAGGCTAATGAACACATATGATCTCAGTCTTCAAGCCAGACACACCGTGAGTGGACAGTGAGGATTATAGGGCGTCCTTCATTCAGTAACGCGTTCCTGAAAGAACCAGAACAGGGAGATAATTAGACTCTGATTAAGGCCGAGGCAGGACACTCGTGTGTCATTGCTCGAGCAGCTCCAACAATCCGGCACTCAAAATCAGATGGTTTCCTGTGGATACCAACTCCAGGTGATCTCCTCTTCACACACACACACACACACACACACACACACACACACACGCACAAGCCCACATTAACACATCTTAAATTGAAAAATCCTTCTTTCTAAATTCAAGCTCACAGAGAGCAGAGAGTTTAGGTGTAGAAGCGGTTCAGATTTCTCCACCCCCAGTAGTGAGCAGGCAGGCGCCCCAAATGCATGCCTTAATGTCCCCAGTAAGTTCCCGTGTCTCTGAGTGTCTCCTGAGTGTCTCGAGTGTCTCTGAGCCTCTGTGGGACGGTGATGATGGTAAAACAGTCCGTCTGAACGACATCTCTTTTCTTTGTGTCCCTCCACCATGAACGGGTTCAGACACCAGACAGCGTCTCCACCACCAGCTCATGTCTGAGGGACATTCAGATGTCAGTTCCTCTCACCGCAGCTGTGTCTCACAGTAAAGCTGTGCCGAATGTCTTTTGTTTTGCCACTTCATTATGCAAATTAGGAAAAATGGAGACGTTCCCTTTTATCTCAGGGATCTAGTTTTCCTCCAGTCAGGATCTTCTTGTCATGAAAATGCCTGAACACACACACACACACACACACACACACACACACACACACACACACACACACACACACATGGGAAATGTGCTTTTCACCCAGATGGTTGAAATCATGGTCATTATGCATGCTGATGCAATGCAGCTTTTTAACCTGACAGGCCTGTGATTCATCAGCCGTCGCCGGAGCAGGATGCTCCATCAGCACATGTTTAGTGTAAACAGTCAGACGCTGGATGTTTGCTGCTGTGGACACAGAAGGGACAGAAGGCTTTCAGACTGAATGACACTAGGACTCGAAACAGCTCACACACACACACGGGCAACATATACACACTCGGTGTAAATAAAGAAGTTGTTTATTTACCTCCTCATCATCACTGCTGTAGCAAAACCTTGTATCTTTATGTGAACAGCGGCTGAACATCATGTCACAACCTAGCCCTCATTTCTTCATGTTTTGCTTCCAGACCTTCTTGTATTTTAATGTTGAGGAACAGTTCTCCAGATCTTCCTGAAGGACAAAGTTATTGTCTCTCATTTTCAATTGATCTCTGTACCCTGAGCAGTTCTCCAGATCTTCCTGAAGGACAGTGTTGTTGTCTCTCATGTTCAGTCCAGTCTCTGTACCTGAGCACCTGTTCTCCAGATCTTCCTGAAGGACAGTGTTGTTGTCTCTCATGTTCAGTCCAGTCTCTGTACCTGAGCAGTTCTCCAGATCTTCCTGAAGGACAGTGTTATTTGTCTCATGTTCAGTCAATCTCTGTACCACAGAGCAGTTTCAAGATGTTCCTGAGGACAGTGTTGTTGTCTCTCATGTTCCAGTCAGTCTCTGCTTTGAGCAGTTCTCAGAATCTTCCTGAAGGACAGTGTTGTTGTCTCTCATATTCAGTCAG
>CM029391.1:18683574-18686074 GCA_017165825.1 Hepsetus odoe
TCAAGAATTTCTTTAAAGAAACATTTCTCTGGGATGTCCCAGATTAAGACATACAGGATGTCCGACAGATCAAATATCTGAACCAATAAACTGAAATTTCTTTTTAATTTCTGCAAACCGGAGTTGATAAATTAAACGGGAGGCTGATGGGATTTAAACGAGGCGGGTGGTGGCGAACAGCTCTCTGATGGATGAGTTCGGTGGAGTTCAGTGGCTAAGCGGGTTGATGGATGGCCTGCGCGGTTTGGGGCAGTAGGATGCCCTCCTCGGCTTAGTGGGGGGTGGACCTGTCAAAACACAGCTCTGCTGAGTGACGGCCGGGTCGCGCTACAGCCGAAAGTGACACCAAGAGAAATGGAGTCCGAAACAGAGGCCCTTATCCCACTAGTGGGAAGAAAATGTGGAAAATGAAAACACGTTCAACCTAACTTTCACCTTCTTTTAGAAGTCGGCTGTTCTGAATTTATCACCCGAGTCAGCGCGGTGAGTAACTTTAGAAAGTAAAGGTGCCAGAAATGGTCGCTTGTCATAAAAGAACCACTTCTGAGTCGTTGCAGAAGAACCTGAAATATAATGGTTTTAATGCTATAAAACCAAAAATGCTCCTCAGGAAGTTTAAAACTCCTTAAGTCTTGTTTTAGAATTTAAGTACACTGCAATACAGGTTCTAGATATGCTGGGCCTGTGTGAGCTGTACATTTTGAATTACAAATGCAATGTTTCTATTAGTTGCTATAATTTATCTCTGCTGGTTGCCAGGTGGTTGCCATCCTGTTCCAAGAACTACTAGATTGGTTACTAGGTGGTACCTATTCTAAAAACAGTTTGTTACTAGATATGGCTGTCTGGTTGCTATAGTATCTTTGTTTTGTCACTGGGGCAAAAGCTTTTACACAAAAACTTAATTAAATAATTAAGTGTTTATGTTATAAGGTGATTATCACAACTAATGTTTAACTAAAAATATTTTCATGGTAGAACTACAGTAGTAATCCTCCTGAGTTTTACAGCCCTAGACTCCAACCGGTTCTAGATAAGCCTGTATATTCTGTATAAGAAAAGTGTATAAATTAATAAAAAGTGTGTAAAAGTGAGAACTGTGACAATTTTCACTTTACTCTTTTTCTTAAAAACTATCAACAGCGCGTAACAGTAATGTTTATTTTTTATGTATTTATTTATGTAGTGTATGTTCACAGATAGAACCTTTTTATCATCTCAGTGTAACTGGGTTCTACTTTCTTAGAACGCACCATCATAATTTCAAAAATGATTACCGTTGTACCCCAAAACTACCCAGAAAACTCACAAAAATGGAAAAAATTCAACGTTCAGACCTTCTTTGGTCAACAACTCAAAGAACCATTTGAAAGTACAGACGGTTCTTTACCTGGTTTACTCTGTTAGAACTGTGGTTCTATGAAAGTAATGCTGCCTTGAATGTGATTCACTGGTTCTACATGAAAGTAATATAAGTGTTCACGATAACTTATTTGAACACTTTTAAAGGTTTATTCCTGACCTGTGTTGATGTGAAGATTAGAAATAGTTTGTTAAACTTTCTAGGACTTGCAGACACCTTCTCTTCAACATCTGAAGAGTTCGTCCTCCACACTACCCAGCTGCTTGTCCAGTCTCTGGTCGTCTCCAAACATGGACTCACTTTAACTCCTATTCTGGCAGGTCTTCGCTGAATGCAGCAAGAGCACTGCAGTTGATTCAGACAGCTGCTGCAAGACTCATCTTCAACCATCCCAAGTTCTCTTCTACGCCTCTGCTGTGGGACCTGCACTGGCTCCCTGTGGCTGCTCATTTCTTACCAGGCCAAAAATGGTTCTGCACCCTTTTACTGGACTGCACGTATCAAACAACATGTCTCCTCTCGTTCCCTCAGAACGTCAAACACTGCTCACCTTGAATGTCCTTTCCCTTCTGAAGAGAGAGACCACTTGCCTCCAAGTACTCTCAGTTCTGGTTCCTAAGTAGTGGAACAAACTTTCTCTTGTGCTCAGAACCACTGAATCTATTGCTGTCTTCAAGTTGAAGACGCACCTCGTCTAGGAACTTCTAGAAGAATAACCTTCCCTATCCAGCTCTTCTCTTAGACCTTTCTATGCCTTCTTCTTCTTCTTCTTCTTCTTCTTCTTCTTCAAAACAGAAAATCATTTGGCAGTTATCTTTTGGCACTAATACTTTTCAGTGTCAATCATGTGACTAGAGGAAGGGACTCAGCAGTTAAGAAAAGCCTGAAAGGTAGATGGATGGATGGAGTAGGAGGAGGAGAGGAATGGATGAGTTTTGGAATAAAGTAAACTGAAGATCATGAGTTTTAGCTTTACTCCTAACCAGGTCCTGAAGCTGATCTTCACAGGAAATGGTCCTTCTTTGGGTACAAAGGGTATGTTTCTACTTTCTTTGAAAGGTGTCCTCAGACCGATTTGGGAAAAAAGCCATCCAGCAGAACGAGCAGGAGTATGGTAATGCTCCAGTGGGATATTGA
>CM029391.1:18696074-18738041 GCA_017165825.1 Hepsetus odoe
GAAGGTTTGGGATTTCCTTGTCCCATCCGTCCACCCCATCAAACAAAAAAAGAAAAAAAGAATCACCCAGAAAACATCCCAAAGCACCGGTGCTGGGATCAGTTATCTAGAACAGCACAGTCTACACCGTTAGCAGAGTGCTGCAGAGGTTGAATGGGGTTTTGTTCTGTAAAGCTCCACCACCCAGTATCTTCAAAAACACACACTTGTGGGCTGAACCTGAATGGTTCTAGTCCTTGGGTTTCAAAGCCCATCCTTGAAGGCTGAGAACCTTCAGAAACAAGTTTTAGATCAACTTTTCTGTCGGTTCCTTCACAACCAGGGTTTTTTCCGAGTGTTCTGAGAACCATCTGCTTCAGCAACCACCAAGAATAAGCTTCCATTTTCCACTCTTGATGCAGGGTTCTAGATAACCAACAATTCCTTTAAAGCCTCTGCATTATGTGGACAAAAGACTTTTCACACCTATGAAGATGGTTCTTTGATGAATCTCACATTGAAAGTTTTCCTGAGAGGAACCAAAGTGGTTCTTCAATGGTTAAGAACCCTTCTTAGAACCTTTACTTTTAAGCATGTAAGATGGGCTCATAAGAGCAATGTGCTTTATTACCTTTCATTAAAAAATAAATAAAAAAATTATATAAAATAAATGATATCTGAGCACAATCAATAAATCTAAAATATAAGATGTATAAAAAAATGCTTATGTTATTTTAAATTAATAAAATAAATATAAAAGAAAGTATTTTTCAAGCAGTCTAAAGGTGAAATATAACCTCTAATATATTATTATTCTCAAAATTGAAATCTTAAAGCAAATAATCAAGTCAGGAACCATTCAGGAACCTTCACGCTCACTCTAAATTTGATCCTAAAACTTAATCTACACTTAATCCCAGTCTTAATCCAAATGTTTTTTCTAACCAAAACTGACCCACTGCTGCTTTTTCACCATTTGACCATCTAAAAACAAGAGGAATTAATATTATAACCTAATTTTTCTCCCTAAACCGTATTAATGCAATTGCAGTTTAGCAGTGCCCCCTTGTGGAGAACCTTCAGGCTGCTAAACATAAGTGAGAACTTGAGGAGAACATGATGACGTGTATTACTGTCATCAGCCTGTGCAGACAGAGTTCAGTAAACACTGAAAAAAAAATGAAACGTATTTATTTTGAACCTTTTTACGTTTAAAACAGCTTCGCAGAGTCGAGTTCTGAGCCCCTGGTGAGAAAACCAAGAGCGGCAGAGGCTCTTTAAAGCTGGAGGAAGAAACCAGGACTTAAAGGGCCTTGTGGTCGAGAGTGGGAAGCTCAGAGGATAAAAGAATATCACTATGGAGACGACTAGCCGTGTGTAAAAGGCTGTAGAGTCTGAACCCCAGCAGTGCAGTCGGCAGCAGCAGTAGATCAGTTCCAGCTTCTGCTGGAGTCGCCGTGGCTTTGGTTTGGAGGGCGAGCAACTCTTCCATGATGGTGGTCTGGAATGCAAGAGAACCCAGTGATCTAGAGCACAGCGGACTCCTACAATAACCCTTATGTGGTGTGTGGAAATGTTCAGTGTTTATAAAAAAGAAGAACGTACATATTATCCTCAACTCAGTGGCATTTAGCTCATTTAGTGAGAAGAACATCTAAAAAATCACACACATGTACACGCACACACACATACACACACACACATACACACACACACACACACACATATAGTTTTTTATTTACATACAGAAGATTTGGTCCACCTGGCAACAAAAGTGTGGCCTCCACCTGCCTGGACTTGATATGAATGTGTTTATGTGTTACTTGTGACTGAGATAAACTTCAGCTCTGTGCAAACTTGATGCCCCTCGTTTCTCTTTGTTCTGTGTGAAAGTGATACAGTTGTTCAGTGATTCTTTTTCAAACACATGTATCTCCTGTCTAAACACAGAGAGAGTTTTATTCTATCCAGCTTTAAAGTCAACATTCACCACCACCACCGTTATTCTCCAGCACAGCCTCAACTCTCTTAGACCAGCTCCTTTCTTTAAATTGTCTTCAGGAACACTTCTCCAGGCTTCTTGAAGGACGTCAAAAAGCTCTTCTTTGAAAAGGCAGACCCTTTCGTTCTCCATTCTCTGTGGAGATGATCCCACACTGCTTCTGAAATTGCTCAGGTACAGAGACTGGACTGAACATGAGAGACAACAACACTGTTCTTCAGGAAGATCTGGAGAACTGCTCAGGTACAGAGACTGGACTGAACATGAGAGACAACAACACTGTCCTTCAGGAAGATCTGGAGAACCGCTCAGGTACAGAGACTGGACTGAACATGAGAGACAACAACACTGTCCTTCAGGAAGATCTGGAGAAGTGTCCTCATCACTCCCCTGGTGCTGGATATGTCTTCCCCCTGCTGGACGGATGTGTTTGGTTGTGGTTCACTGTGTTCACAATGACAGTCACTTTCACGTTCACATAAGACAATAACCAGCAGGGCGGCACCAAAGTAGTTGAAACATCCCATTACCATCCCATCAGCACCGGGCTTGATTTTTTTGAACTCGCTCCTGGTCGTGGCGTGAGGCGGGCAAGTAGGAGGATAGATGGTGGAAGTTCGTGTTTTAATTTTCCTCAGAAGAATTATTAATGATGTACTTGACACGGAGCAGAGAGGCTTAGCTTCATTTATTCAAAGGGGTCTTTATCGTTCTGCTCTGAACGTGGTGGTGCTAATCACTGCGTGGGAGCGTGGAACACATCCCGCTCACCCTGAAGAGCAGCAATTAGCAAAGTTGAAATAGATGTTGCCTTTAATACGGAGGCATTCAGAGCACGGGGTGCTTTTTGTTGATTTTATGATTTTCTGGCAACACATGGGCGCTTTTCTCTCTTTGTTTTGGAGACACATGAACTGTGTATATTAAGAGCATCTGTTTGTTTCACCGGTCGTTTGCACGGAGATGTTTTTTATGGCATCTAAAAGGGCACACGCCTCCTATATTACAACTTTAGTCATTTAATCCGAGTTGTGGACAGGATGATATACGGAGCGTAGCCGGCCTCAGAACTAATTTAGCTCCTTAACCTCCAGGAGGCTTGAATAGGTCAGCGCTGAAGCGTATTTTGTTAAGGCGGCTCATTTTTTACCTCCTAATGTCAAAACTGCTCTTTGATCAAAACGTGCATCACCGTATTACCTTCCTTTAAGCTGCGCTTGAAACCGTACCGCCCAGCTCAGGCCTCCGTGGCTCCTGTATTCCGTATTATTTTGCGGAAAAGACAGGAATCTTTCTTTTGGCACGCTCAGCATGGCCTGCCTCTTACACTACCCCCCCCAAAATGTCCATGAAATGTCTTTTCAGTCTCGTTAACGGCACTGAAGAAGTGGAGGGGGCGAAGGCAGCTGCAATCTAGTGGTAAAAAGAAGCAGAGCAGGGTCTTTTATTTAGAAATCCAAGTAGATCTGAAGTGCTCGAAACATTTCAGCTGTGCTGCTGAACTTTTCTGAACACTTTTCTTATAAAAAACAAATATATGTCCTTTTTCTTCCTTCCACTCTCACAACAGACTCATCACTTTACTTTGAAAGCATATGAGAGCAGTTCTTTATTATTTTTAACCAATAATTGAAACTCGTCTCAGACTAAACGGACACGAACACAGAAGAGACGTCCCTCTGCGTGTCCATCGGTGCAGGACAGAGTGAAGGAGAGTGAGAGAGAGGACAGGGAGAGTGGACGGTGGAGTTCAGGGTGTGTGGAGTGTGTGTCCGTGATGGAGAACTAGTAGAGCCGGTGATGAAAGTGAAGCGGTGAAGTTCATGTGGATTATTTTCAGTAGATTGTTTTTATTGGAGTTGAAGTTCGAGGCTTTAATAGTCTTTAATTCTATTAATATGGAGTGAGATTCAGTTCACTCTCAGCACAGACAGACGCTCCAGACGTCCTTCAGAGGAGACACGTCTCACTCTACACTCTCAGTACACTCCTGTACTTTTACTTTACACTCTCAGTACATTCCTGTACTTTTACTTTACACTCTCAGTACACTCCTGTACTTTTACTGTACACTCTCAGTACACTCCTGTACTCTACACTCTCAGTACATTCCTGTACTTTTACTTTACACTCTCAGTACACTCCTGTACTTTTACTTTACACTCTCAGTGCATTCCTGTACTCTACACTCTCAGTACACTCCTGTACTTTTACTTTACACTCTCAGTACATTCCTGTACTTTTACTTTACACTCTCAGTACACTCCTGTACGTTTACTTTACACTCTCAGTACATTCCTGTAGATTTTCTCTTGGCTGAGTAAAGTAGTTGAATATGTACAATGTATAATGTTTTTTTACAGAAGTATCTGTATTTCTAACGGAGGAAAGAATGGTTGGAAATTTGCCAACTCTGCCTGAATGTTGGCCACACTTGCAGGCTTTGTAAGCCATTGAAGCAATAGTATCTGTTAAATCTCACCTTTATGACCATTAGTCGTCCCAGCTCAGGCTTAATTAGCCCTAAACTTTTACCTGTACGATGGCATAAAGCTTGGACATCTGCTGGATCAGATGCTCTCACAGAGGAAATAGAGCCTGGAGGGTTAGAGGTACATTAATAACGCCCTGCTCTAACAGCTGAGTTTATTTTTATGAGTTTTTCAGCAAGGGTGGTTCTCTCTTACTTATTTAATTTAATTGTGTAAGAATGAAATCTTTCATCATGATATCTGTGTCCAGTATTTAATGTATTAAAGCTTCTCATATTGATGTATACTTTTTATGAACTTTATTTACCCCAAGCCAAATCATCATCATCATCATCATCATACATTATTATCTAATATTAGCAATGCCATATCAAAACCTGCACAAATGTGAATTACAGTGAGGACAGCGGAGTGGTTAAGATGAAGGGAGTGTACAGTTCAGAGTAACAGTGAGTGTGGAAGAGAGGAGAAGAAGAGAGCACAGCAGGTTAGAATGGGTGGAGAAGAGTGACAAGAGTGATCTGTGACAGACGGGGACCAGCGAGAGTGAAAGGGAAGGTTTACAGGACAGTAGTGAGACCAGCTATGTTATACGGGGTGGAGCTCGAGGTTTCAGAGTTAAAGATGCCAAGATTTGTGTTGGGAGGGATGAGAACGGACAGGATTAGAGATGAGTATATGGCTCGGGTTGGAGAGTTTGGAGAGAAGTGAGACTGTGCTGGTTTGGACATGTCTAGAGGAGAGACGAGGAGTATATCAGGAGAAGGATGTTGAGGACGGAGCTGTCAGGAAAGAGGGGAAGAGGAAGAACAAGGAGGAGGTTTATGGACATGGTGAGAGAGAACATGTAAGACTTGGAAACAGGTGTTACCTAACGGAGCAGCCGGAAGGAGAAAAAGAAGATCTTACCTGCACATGAACTAAAAGTCCTGTTTGTGCAGAGAAAAACAATTTATGCATTTTTGTTCTGTGTAGAACCATTGCCTCTCCTAAAGAAAGATTTGGAAACCTTGGGTTATGTGGGGGGTTGTTTTTTCCCATGTAATTGGAGATGTCTGAGATGTTTGAGATTGCAGTTGAAACATTAAGTAAAGAAACACAGAATATTCCCCAAGAATTCAGTGTTCTAGATTTTAATCAGATTATTTGGTAGATTATTGTAAACTGAGTCAGCCAGAACAAAGCAGATCTTTCAGCTCAGGTGTGGTTTCTGTTGCATCTTCTATATCATCATTTTAGTACAAGTAAATTTGCTGGTTTTGTCATTTTTGATTTATCAAGGGCACATTTCTTGACAAACACCAAAAAGATGAATCTGGTGACCAGGAAGTCTGAGTCCTGAAATGTGACCATATTGGACACCATTGTTTAAAGATGTCAGTTTGAACCAGAGATCCAGCCCTACGTCCACCAGTAGCATCTCTTCATTAATGCCTCCTCCATTATCCAAACCCTCGGATTCTCAAAATCAAGTGCCTGGCTTATTTTTGAACCTCCATGATAATTCACCTCCCATATGTGGTCATTAAAATACAGTCTGGCTCTTATCAAATGATCTAAAAATACTCCGTCTTCGAGAGCTGTGGCCCAATTGACCTTTAGAAAGAAAGCACATGCCACCAGGGAGGCAGCTTTAGAGTCTGAACAGCTTCAGTGCTGAGCTCTGGTTGGTTTCTGCTTACACAGGGCTGAGATTCTGAATAAAATACTTATTTTTCACTTCATTTCTTGCATAAAGCTCACCTACAAACATGGGGACATGTGTGGAAAGTGCAGATTCAAGAGGTTCAGTTTAGGCCACATTAGTGAGACGAGGAGACCCACAGTCCCGTGCAAAAGTCTTGAGCTCCTCATTTCTTTATATTTTAGGGATTATTTTGTTGATACAACTTCATTCCTGTCAGACTGTCTGATCTTTATCAGATTGAGGATTAAATAAACAAACAGGAACGAATTATTTAGAGGCTGCAAAGTGTCTGAAGATACAGGGTTCTAGATAAAGTGTTTCCAACCACCCAGCATTCAGCATCAGCAGTAAATGAATCACCTGATCATCTGGAATCATCTGCACCTGGTTCTTTACTGCTTCAGTAGGTTCAGATGTAGATCACTGTGTGGATTAACCAACACAGAACTATCAAACTGCTCAGGTACAGAGACTGGACTGAACATGAGAGACAACAACACTGTCCTTCAGGAAGATCTGGAGAACTGCTCAGGTACAGAGACTGGGCTGAACATGAGAGACAACAACACGGTCCTTCAGGAAGATCTGGAGAACTGTTCCTCCATAAGACATTGAAATAAAAGCAAGTCGGGATCTTTGGGAGGAAAATATGAAGATTGAGTGGTGGATCAAGACGTTTGCTCTGGAATTTAGTGTTGTTCTGCTCTTAAGGTCCTGTTTTGTGCCGGCTCCTCTCTGCTTGGGCTACATTTACCGACCAGTTGCCCACGCAATGATGGTGGGATGCTGGATAGGAATGGTTTTGCAGAAGCACCACAGCTGCTGAACTTCAGCTCATTACAGTATATTTCACAGGTAACCTCGCCAACACCAAATAATATCACTAGAGTTTCTTTTCCTCTTTTCTCCTAGCCAATAAAGATGCCTCTTGGTGCATTGAGTCAGATGCTAAATGCAGATTCTCACCTGGTCAGCTTTTCAGTCAACAACTTTGCCCTAAACCTAAACCCTAACCTAAACTTTAGCCTAAGATTAAGTAGTAGGAGTGTATTTTTGGGAAAATAACTGTTTGTTCTCGAATGACCTTGGATTCTGGAACATTGTACATCAGGAACCCTCACCATTGATCACTCAGTATGTGATCGAAAACAGGTTCTTTCCCTCAGAACCCTTTGTAGTGTTTAAGGACTATTTTAAAAGGCTCCCAGTCATCTCCATCACAGGTGAGAAGTTTGGGCCCACCTTTAATTCCTAAAAACAATCCCTGTTTAAAAAAACACAGTTTGAAATACTTTAGGGGCAGCGATGGCCTAGTGCTTAGGAAGTTGGCACGATTGGAAGGCTGTGGGTTCGAATCCCAGACCATAGACCCTCAGAACCTTTTCCCAGAAACAGTTCTGTCTCTTTTGTTCATTTTGTTGATGAGAGAACCCTTCTTGACTCAAAGTATCTGTTCATTAGAAAGTTGTGCCTTTCTGGTTTGCCAAACGTAATAAATAAAGACTTTCTAAAGTTGATGAAATACAACAGAGGATTCAAACGAAGACCAAAGATCTTTAGAACCTATTTTTTTAAGCGCTACGATTAAATAATGTGTCACTACATTAAATAAAATAGAAAAAACAGTCACATCGACTCCTGAATTGTTCTTGACTTGGACTGAGGTTGAAAAGGTTCTTCACACTTCATTTGAGGTGTTTTCTAAACATGAACTGCTTTAAATCCCTCTGTTTATCCTTTCAATGGATGTGTGGAGGGTTCATGTAAAGGCATTAGTTAATTGGGGTTTAAAGGCAAGGCTGGTGGTTCTGGTCTTTAGATTACTGGAGCTCTTTTTTCCCCTCGGAGTGGGCGAGGAGTGGGTGTATACGTTGATCCCTAATGACATGCTCCGATGCTCCCTCTGTTAATCTGCAATAAAGCTTAATTGTCAGCTTCCCCCGCCACTCCGGTTCCACCTCTTCTATTTGGGACCAATAAAACAATAAGGGCGCCGCTGGAAGCATCTGGTGGGAGCGCAAACGTTCATGACCAGGGCCTTTTTAAACCTCTGCTGAAAGTGAACTAATATCTTTTAATTTACAAATCACCCACAGCCAGCAATCAGGGTGTTAAGTGTGCTAGGTTTGTTCATTATCTGGTGGCATATGGTAATAGCACATTTGCTTAATCAGCTCCTGCTTATTCCAGCTCTCTCCCTTTCATCCGTTTGCTATTGGCAAGTAGAGGTTCAGAGCAGTTAGATGTATTTTTTTTTCTTCTTTCTCTGGGATGTGTACTCTTCAGTCTGCAGGCTAATTAAGTCTCTGAGAATACTGAAAATGTTTGGGGAAGAAAAAAAAGAATAGCACAAATCCAAACCCACTTGTTTTAATTTAAGGTGGCACGTATTTGCTCGTCGCTTCTGAATGTATTTGGAAGGCTGCGCTAATCAGGACATTGTTCCGTCTTCAAATATTTACATGTTGCCTCAGCAACCTGTGAAATTGCTCAGAAAGAGTGTAGAAACGTCACCTGCTTAGTGACATAGGTGTTATTGTTCAGAGTGGCAGCCATTGGAGATTTCAGTCGGGTGATGGTGGTCTAGTGGCAGGATACTTGCCAATGAACCAGGAGGTTTCTGGTTGAATCCCACCTCCAGCACTACCACCACTGGGTCCTTGAGCAAAACCCTGAACCCTGAGTGTCTCCAGGGGGGACTGTCCCTGTAATGAGGGCATGGAATCACTCTGGATTAGAGCGTCTGATAAATGCTGTAAATGTAAATGATTGTGAGTCAGAAGCTACTGAGCTGGATCTTGGTTTAACAGTGTTTCATTGTAATTTTATATATCTTCATTTACCTTTAGCAGATGCTCTAATCCAGATAGTTTCCTAATTACAGGGTCTCCATGGAGATACTTAAAGTTTAGGGAAGACATTGGTGGTGGTGCTGGAGGTACGGTTTGAACCTGTGACCTCTTAGTCCATAATCTAGTACCCTACCACTAGAACATAACATCAACATTCAAATGAAGAGTGAAGAAGAACCTTGCCAAAGAGATAATAAGGTCTTCTAGATGAGCAGAACAAAGTGTGGATCAGCTCTTGCAGGTCATTGAATCTGAGCTTTTTCCTCCATTGTGTTTTCTTACAGAGCTGCAGCCTCACACTTTCAATATTTTATGTGGCGAAGGGTCTGCTGGGCATGTAATGAAGGGAAGGTCAAGAGATTCATCCACATCCCCTCCTACAAACAGGCGCTCTAAATGTCAGGCAGGCAGCGAGAACAGGAGGATCCTTAAGGCCCAGCCAGTTCCTCTTTATTCTCCTTCATCTTCACCCGTTGCCTTCAGAATTCATCTCAAACTGCCCACCTTTTTCTTCGGTTAGACAGACTTCCTTCATGTTCTAATAAACCCTCATCAACCCTTCCCTCCCTGTCAGTCATCTCACCTGTTTTTGTGCTCCCTCCAGGAGAAAAGAAAAGGTGTGTGAAGAAGAAAGTGTGTTTGAGGCGTCCATGCTTAGGATGCATTTGAGATGATACGCTTTGGCAGTATCATACCTCAGCAGTTGGTGCAGATGGTGGAAGACCACTAGCTGGTGTATCCCTGCCCGGTGTCATTGGCCTTGCTAATATATTCATCCCACTAATCCCTAAGCTGATACAATGGAGTGTGAAGAATCAGGCTATGTTCCATTCTGCTGACCATCTAATGGGCACTCAGCCTCCAAAGATCTGGGCACAATGGTGGCTTTTTTTTGGCCGCCTTTGCTTTGAGATAGTTTTAAAGCACCGGTGTGGCTTCTGTCAGCACTGCATAACAAGCAGGGCTAATTACAACTCAGTTAGCTGGCTCTGGGAGAAGCCTTGGAGGCACCAAGGCTTGACCTCTGCTTTCCAGAACCGCAAGGAAAAAGCACGGTGGTTCAGAGATAAGGGAATTGGTTCCATCTCCCTGTGGATCAATAGCTTAAGAAAGGGCTTCTGTGGGTAAATGCTAAGCCCAGCCCAACCCTGTGTGTGTTTGACAGTACCTTGCTTAGCCTTGTGTGAGTGTGATAACTGAGGAAACCTCTATGAGCAGGATGGTTAACAAACACAAGACGATTACCTCTCAATTCTCTCAGTTTGCCAATCCATCTATGTGATCTATAAAGGCTTAGCTTTAGCCCTGGCAGGAAATCTGTCTCAAAAATTGGACCTGGGCTTTCATAATCAGTGGTTTGTTTACTCCGGGTGAACGCAGGTCCTTTCTCCAGCACAGGTCCATTAAACTCGAATAGGGATGCAAATGAATCTCCTTTGCCTTCGTTCTTTCATTTTTCAGCCCATTATAAAAGCTAATAGTGCATGATTTATTATCATTATTTACGGCTCCTCCAAAAAGACTGGAACAGCAAGGTCATCATTTGATTTTATGCATTGAAGACATTTGGGTTTGAGATCAAAGATGAACATGAGATCAGATTTTTAGCTTTTAGTTGCTGGAATTTACATGTGGACACACTAAAGTGCACCTTTCGTATTTGACCACCCAGCTTTTCAAAAAGCAAAGATATTGAACATAAAGACAATCGATATTTGGTTGCATGTCAGTCACTTTCAGGAACTGCACCAAGCCTGTAACTTCACCAAATTGTTGGTCCTTCTCTGGTTCTGGTTTTCCAGGTGTTCATCCCAGCATCTCTGTTTTTGTTTGTTGTGGGGGGTTTCTCTTTTCAGTCTTCTCTTCAGGAGATGAACTGCAGGTTCGGTTGGGTTCAGATCTGCTGATGGACTCGGACAGTTCCAGAAAGGTTCCCTTTTTCTGATGAAGAAGTTCTGCTTAACTCAGCAGTTCCTCTTAATTTGGATTCATTTCTCTGTAAATTGTTTCTGAAGAACTTCTGAATTCTGCCATCACTGATAAAGATTATTGATCCTCTTTGAGAAGCAGTCCTGCTGCCTAAACCGTGACTCTACCTCCACTGAGCTTCACAGAGTAGCTTGTCTGTTTTGGATCATCAGCATATTGGCCTTTCAATCACTTGAGAGATGAATCCGTGTTTCCTGACTGATTCCTGATTGTTTCCAAAGTTTTATGGTTCATCACATCTTTGGTTCATCTGTACGTTTTTGTTTTCCTGATTTTTTCTGCTGATGGATGGTTTGTATCGGGTAGTTTCTCCTCTTTGTTTCTACTCTTGAAGTCTTCAAGAAGTGGATTGTTTTCCCATCAGCCCTGCCCTCTGGAGGTTGTTCATGATTTCATTTTCATTTTACTGACAAATTCAGTGGCTGTTGCTCCGTACACCAGAAGTTTAAATAATTTTGACATTTTTATAACATATTTATAATTTAAAAACACTTATATAATTAATAAATTATAATATAATAAAATAATGCTATTGTTTTGTCCAGTGTTCCTGAAATGTTTTTATTTTTATTATTATTTTTTTTAATATAGATTTTCAAAATGGCAGCTGTTCTCCCATAGACAGCTCTTTTCTGGTTCTGAAATCAAGAGCTATTTATAAATCACACAATCAGTCTGAAAGGTCACAGCTGTGAGTCAAACACAGGTTCTCATGTTCCAATACTTTTGCTCATTTCAAAAAATGTGTGGTCAGATACAAAAGGAGCTAGTGTGATGTACCGCATCTATAAATACCAGAAAATAAAAGCTGAATCTGATCTCCACTCATATTCATCCATTCATCTCGACCTCAGTGCTTTCAGCTCTAAAACAAATGAATCAGCTGTTGCGGTACTTTTGGAGGGGACTTTATTTTGCATTTCTAAGAGATTTCATTTCCTGCAGAGGAAACAGCTCACTAAATCAATGATGGTGAATAACAAAACAACACGAAGGAAAAGTGTGTGAATTCCATTGCGCCGGAACATCTGGTGTTCTAGGAAACGGGTTCACATCTTTGACATGCTAACCAAAGCCAAAAGCCCACAAAAGCACCGAAGGAAAATGTGTCTGCACATGTTTTCATAGAATTTATTTCTTTTTTTAGGGAAAGGGGGGTTCATCGATTCCGTTTGATTGCTTTTAAAGATTTTTTTTATGTTGTTTTCTTTCTTGGCACCAAAATCAACAAAAAAAATAGAGCAATGTGTGAATGATTTATTTGGTTCTGCTCTTCGTTGCGGCTAATGGGAATCGGTTGGGTCACAAAGGCAAGCATTTGTAAATGAAGCAGATAAACCTTTGGGCGAGACAAGGAACGTTTTGTTTGACACAGGAATTCTGTTGTCCGCTGTTTTGGTTGTCAAGTACTCTGGAAGGCAGGATGTGAGGCAGTTCCACAATGGCTCTTTCAGCTCTGAATCTCAGATGCAGGGAGATGCCGTCCCGCCTCTTTTCACACTGCCCTAAT
The DNA here is from genome assembly GCA_017165825.1 of Hepsetus odoe. Lineage (NCBI taxonomy): Eukaryota > Metazoa > Chordata > Actinopteri > Characiformes > Hepsetidae > Hepsetus > Hepsetus odoe. The sequence continues at coordinate 18,708,586 of CM029391.1, forward strand.
CTCTTTATCAGACCGCCACAATGGAGGATTCAGGCCCCGCCGTCCCGCGGGCCAAACCCGGGCTTTAGATGCAAGCGAGCTGGCCACGGGAGCTCCAAAACAAGCCGAAAACTCACCTCGGTGGAGCCTCGCGAGACAAAATCTTCCTCCTCTCATCTGGCCAGTCGTTTCAAAGGCAGGGAAAGCAAAGAGGAGAAAGAAAACACAACATCTGTCATATGTAGACTTTATTTAAACATCTCAGGATCTCTCCACGAGTTTCATTTCCAACGTTTTCCCATTTAAAGTTGCCAGAGATGTGAGGTTTTGTTTCCACAGCGACGGTGAGAGCGGGAGGTGTCTTACCCCGCTGTCTAGTGGCCCACTTTGTTTGGTGCAAGCTGTCAGAGTAGGTTTGCGTCACTGAGCCCATTCACACCCTGGAGTGTCTGATTCTGCTGCCCGGCCGACATTTTGATCCCACTTCCAAGACTGCCAGTCCTCGGAGAGATGGTTTTTCCGTTTTCTCCATTTTTTGTGTTCGTGCTCTGCAAAAAATACTTAAAGCCTGCAGATGGAGACCCCCTCCTTCCATCAGGGCCATGCAGAAATGGGGAAACTAAAGATCAAAATCCAAAAATATGTGTAATATTGCATTATTTCTGTAACTGATATAAAAACGTACCGTTTCAGCGGTTGCTCTGTGTGCGAAAAAGAGTTTAAGGGTTAAAGCACCTCAGACGACATGCAATTCTACATGACAAGCGGTCCAATAGGACATTTTCCCAAAAACAAAAACAGTGATGTTATACTTGTTCTGTTCTAACCCAGCGTCTGTGTGGTCTGTTTGGGCCTGTCAGACCAAAGATCTTCATGTTTATTACATCTTAAAATCAGGCTGACCCTCTCTGCCCCTTGTTTTTTCTTTTTCTGTCCGATACTGTACTATGAATCGGGATCATTTCCCTCAGTGTGGGTGGCCTTCGGGATGATTCTCATTAGGGGGAAAACAGTCGTTTCTCTTCCTAATCGCTGCATTTGCACCACAACAGTTACAGCAGAGGGTTTTAACGGCCTTCATGTGTGGAGGCAAGGCTTCTCCTGTCACGTCCACAAGGACACAAAGGCCATTGAGGGTCGACGGGACGTCCAGAAAGCCTCGTAAACTGATGTGTAATGGAGAAGTGAAGCCATGCTGAGAGACGGGGACACTTCAGGGAAGAAACGGACCCTAAACTGGGGCCACCTGCCTGCAGGACACCACCCCCCACAGACAAAGCAAAAGGGTCTTGTTTCCTTTGACTGTGATGCAAAACGGCTTTTTAGAGAGCAGTTCCCTTCCGTACGACCCCCTTTTTCCCTGACAATCCCTCCATTCACCTGCATTCACTGTGCACAAACTCCTTTTTCCTGAAGCACACTTGCGTGATTACTGACCTGACAGCTGTCTGGGTTTGAATGGCTCTTCTAATAAAAGTTAGAACCATTTATGGGATTTGTGCTGATGGGGAGACGAGAAAAACACACAGATTAAATGTAGCGTTTCTGGATGGTCCAAGATCAATAGCTGTTTTTCTGATGGACGTTCAGCTACGTGTTCAATTCAGAACCCTTTCTTGGTGCGACTGTTTTCGGTACAGCAATGGCGAGGCAATAATCCAGGAACCTTTGTGTTCCCAAAAAACGACACTTTCCAGATGAATGAGAAAACGTTCTTAAATTTGACTGTGTTTTGCCAGGGTTTATTGAGTTTAATGGGTTTATTGAGTTTAATGGGTTTTCTTGATTCATTCGTGTTGAAATTTCCACATAGATGGGACCTGAAGATTGACCAGATATAATATAAATAATAATTATTAAAAAAAAAAATTGGCATGCATGATTTCTTATATATTTCTCACACTTTAATGTAATGAAATCATTTCAACATTTAATTTTAAGTTGGATTAATAAATTAATATGTTTCAGATCCTCAAGCAACATGTAGTTTAAGAGGAAGCCTGAGTAAACATCAAACACGGTTCTTAAAATAATAATTTAATTTCTTAAAGAAAAAAGGACTTTGCTACATCAGTGTCTGCCATGTGAAACAAAGAGAAGTGTAACGAGAGCAAAATAATAATAAAACAATACTAAAAATGATAACTGTTCAGATTTTAGGGGTCAGAAAGTAAATTAAACAGCAGCAAACTTTGGTAACACTCTCTGTTTTTTTTTATTTTTAAACCTTTATAAATGTTAATATATAGATTATATAGACGCCATCTGATCTAATAAATGTTACCCTCCAGTGAAGACTCAGGACCTTTGAAGCTCACTTTTATTAATCGCCATGGCAACGTGACTAACCTCCTCCAAGCTGTTTATTTACATGTATACAAATGTCTACACCGTCTGTTAACAGATGATGTTGCATATCGCTGCATGCTAGAGACCTACTTTGTTTTGTTTTTGTTTTTTTGTTTTTTTACCCAGAAGGGGGCGCTCTGTTCCAGTCAGAGCGCCGGTGGGATTGTATCTCAGAAACTTTATAATCCAGCCTTGAACTGCACTTTGGGAGACTAAACCCGTAATGATAAACTGAACATCTGAGATTACTGAACCATTTCTCCAGGGTTGTTGTTGTTGTTGTTAACATGGTTGTTCACCACCATGGTGCCTTGGAAGTCTGTGGACCAATCAGAAGCTGTGTTTCTGACAGGGTGTGGCTCTAATCTGGCCCTTTCTTCTCTTCATAGGTTTCTATTATTTGTGGTGGGCGTGATCTGGAATAACAAAAGCCCTTTCTCCTTTCACAAGATCTGTTAGTGGCCCTAATGGAAGGATATCTCCATCAGGAACCCTGTCTAATTCTGAAGGTGCTTCCTGAAACGGGACGCTCTTATTTTGTTTATTAACACAGTCTGTGTAGAGAGGGAACCGATAAAGAATGAACAAAGGAACTGATAATGTTTTCTGAGATGCACACATTCAAATGTGCCCCTCCTTATCTTTTCTTGCCTTTATCGCTTACATGCTGAGGTCCAGACTCGGCCCAGAAAGCCTCAGAGATGCTGACGTGCAGATCTGGAGTGTGTAGGTCACGGTGTCTTACTGAGGGAAGAGTGCGGAGATGTTTTGGGCTTAGTCAGCATGTCCTCTGTCTATATCTCAGAAAGGAAGCATCACAGCAGTCAGGTAGTTCTGGAGCAGTGTGGAGACCCAGACTTGTTGGAAAATTCATGACCCCATGTTTTCGGAGGCATGTGTCCCGTCTGCTGTCATAGAAACAGCAGATGGACACACAGGTCCACGTTAAAGGGAGATTACTCCAGAACGCTGACTCCTGCATTTCTACAGGACATTGTTGCTGAAACCTTCGAAAGCACCCCTGTCCCGAATCCAGGACACCCCTGACTGAGGGTCACGATTTTCATTTCCAAACTATTTTTCTTGCATTTGAATTTTTTTTCCACTGCTGTGCTCGACCGATAACATTCAAGTGGTTTTACGTTTCTAAAAAAAGACACAGTTTATTTTTACCACTATTTCCCTCCGACTTCTTATTAATGTCGCTTTAAGACTGACAGCTCTGCTCTGATTGGCCGCTTCTCATTTAAACAGATGGGCTGAAACGCTCTTTCTGACATCGGTGTTAACGGGCTTCACCGCTCCTGGAGGAACAGATATGTGACGTCATAGACATTCATTTAAAAAGTTTTTATTTTCCCTTATTTTTTACCCTTTATCTGGACGGGGTGTCTCAGTCCACGTGTGGCGGAAATGGAACGTGGATGCAGTCATTCACCACCAACCCTTCGTGTGGAAGCAAATCAAAACCCAGAGCAGTGGAGACGAGAGAGAAAAGAACTAAGAGGAAAGAAAATGAGCGTCATCTGAGGCCACTGTGGCAAACTATCGGGATCCTGCCTGTCCCGGGACTACCTGGAAAACACTAACGAGTGAAGCTGTAGCCAACCAAAACACGGCTTCATGATTTCACCCACATCTACCAGGAATTATAGAGACTTTTTAGACAAATAAATATGATCCCTTCATTCGTTTAAAATAAATGACAATTTTATCACCAGGTTGTGATGTCGGAACTCACTGGTCCTTCGATTATTCAGGTTTAAGTTAAATATCCATACTGTGGGTGTTTTCACCCATTTTTGGCCGATTTGGATATTAAACAAGCCCATCACAGTTATTATATCTTAAGTCCTCATCCTTCCTGCAGAGATGTTGGATCTATTCACTCAAATCAACAAAACCTTTATCATCTCCTGATTTTTCCTTTTCTTTAAATCAGAAAGAAGTTTAAGTCTTTCTTTAATGGAAATGTAACGTCCACTGAACAGTTCAGTAGCTCTGTCCAACAGTCATGGCACAATTTATATTTTAATCATGAATAAATGTATTTATTTATTAAAACAATGCTGTGCAAGTGGGCGGAGACGTGGAGGCTGAGCAGCCACTGGGAAAAAAACATATCTGTGACATCACAACCATGGCAAATTATTCCAAACACGATTAGCTGCAGGTTGAAGGACCTGACATACTCGACGGCCCTTCCAGCAGCGCCGCTCTTCAATTCTTTTTAATGAAAACTTTGGCGCTGAAACTCTGAAAAAGGCCAGAAATGATAAAGCTCCTAAAAGTGACTGTCACAGAGACAAATACGCAAGATTGTCTTTGGCAAAACTAAAGACTTGCACATTTACAGTTGTAGGAATGAGCCGTTGTGAAGGTTTATGTCTAAAGTCTTGTTTTGGAGACATAAAGTCCGAAATACTGGCCTAAAGACGGTTCAGACCAATCACTTTCCCGGAAACAAAGCTGGGAAAATGCAGTGTTTTGATGACACTCATGATCTATTCTGCCAAACCACACCCACCCAAGCAAGCACTGCTTTGTGAGCCAATCAGAACAAAGCTCATTTACATATTTCAGTGCCTGTTTAATTCATAAATCAGAAAAACTTGGGCACGGTGGTGCACCGTTGCTTCACAGCGAGAAGATCCTGGTTTGATTCCAGGCAGGACGTTCCGGGTCCTTTCCGTGTGGACGTGTTGTCTCCGTGTCTGTGTGTGTTTCCTCCTGGAGCTCCGGTTTCCTCCCACCTTCCAAGGACTTGCAGGTCAGGTGGACTGGAGATCCTTAATTGTCCCCTCAGGACAAGCGGTTCCGAAAACGAGTGAGCGAGTGAGAAAATCTCTGACTACGGGCTCTTTAAGCGTCCTTTGGATAAACACGTCTCCTGTGACTCGCGCAGGGTGAAAGGGCAGGACAGCCGCCTCCCCCTCAGACCTCCTTCTTCTCAGTAATTGAGACGACCGTCGCTCCTCCGGGCTCCGAAATCTCCGGGATGCAGGCGGTCGCTCTCCTCCGTCCGAGTGGATTTTCAATTACGGTGCCAGGCTGAGGGGGGAAGGAGCTCCACTAAAGCCGTGACATAAACCATTTATAGTGCGACTCCATCTCGGCCCAGGTGCCAAAGCAGGCTGGACAGTTCATTTAAAAGGGAAAATTAATCTCACATGGTTCGGGGGAAACAATAACACCTTATGACCGGCCCGTGGCGGCTCAGCAGACCCGGGGAAGCTCGGAACTGCAGGAAAATGGATGAAAACCGGTGCTGCGTTTAGCTAATTGCCACGTTGGTGTGAATTTAGTGGAAAGAAGGGGAAAGGTGTGTGTGTGTGTGTGTGTGTGTGTGTGTGTGTGTGTGTGGAGATAAAAGCATGGATCCAGTTTCTTTAACTCTGGCAACAATTAAAGCAGTTTGAAATGTAATAAGCTCTTTGATATTTTGCTAGAAAATACTTTTATTATTTAATTTTGAGGCAAAGCTAATAATAACTGGCTGGAGAGGAAAACTTCTCCATCTTCCAGAGCAAGTTTGGGGTGAAACAGATTTCGGATTTCTCTCCAGTGGTGGTGAACGGAACCAGACGTCCAAAATTTGTGCAAAATATGAAGCTTCCATGTCTCTGAGTGTCTGTGTCTCTGTGTGTCTCTGGAGTGTTCTGTGTGTCTCTGAGGTCTCTGTGTGTCTCTGAGTGTCTCTGTGTGTCTCTGAGTGTCTCTGAGTGTCTCTGTGCGTCTCTCTGTGTGTCTCTGGAGTGTCTCGTGTCTCCTGAGTGTCTCTGGAGGTTCTGTGTCTCTGTGTGTCTCTGTGTGTCTCTGAGTGTCTCTGAGTGTCTCTGTGTGTCTCTGAGTGTTCTGTGTCTCTGTGTGTCTCTGTGGTGTCTCTGTGTGTTCCCTGAGTGTCTCTGAGGTCTCTGTGTGTCTCTGAGGCCCTGGGTGTCTCTGTGTCTCTGTGTTCGGAAAGGTCTCTGGGTGTCTCTGTTGGACGGTGATGATGGTAAAATAGTCCATCTGAACTAAATCTCTGTTCTTCGTGTCCTCCACCATGAACAGGTTCAGTTTTAGTGCAGAATCTTTCTCAGAACTAAACACCGCTCTCAGACAACGGTATTACGCCTCCACCATCATTTATTGGTCTGTGAGGCGCTCCAGTTTAACAACACTGGGGACGCCATGCTTCATATCTTGACCACTTAAAATATCTGGTGAAACCTTGAGGTTCTCAGTTTGCGCAGGCCTGGTCCTGCTGACGCTATCCTTCGTGACAGATGGTGGATGAGCCTGGTCTCTTTCAAGACCTTCACACGGTGTCCCTTGTCAAGTTAACTCAAAGGCCTTTATAGTGTTTATCGCATTCTCTGTTTGCCTTCTGCTTGCTCTCTTAATCCACATTACATAAATGGAGGTCGTGGGATTGCGTCCTCACGCCGTGACGCTGTTTCCATCCACAGAATGGGTGATTTCTGATGAGTACACTATGAGCGATTTAAAAGGTCATTGAACTCGCAGAGGCGCTCGGTTTAAAAAGACTGGGAGGGAAAAAAATAAAGGGTGTGAATTATTTCTCACGGCCATCAGAGACAGATACATACAGTGTGTGTGTTAAAGGACACACAAAGGACGAGTGCGAGGACAGAAAGAGCGAGAATAAAAAGCAGAAGGAGGTGATCCCATGGGACTGCTTTAGGCGTGTGTGTGTGTGTGTGTGTGTGTGTGTGTGCGTGTGTGTTTGGGCCCCCTGCAGAGAAAAAGTGTGACTAGCCAATGGCTGATGGACATGTGCTTCACAGTGAGAGAAAGAGAGAGAGAGAGAGAGAGAGAGAGAGAGAGAGAAGGGGGACAGAGAGAGAGAGGAGAGAGAGAGAGAGAGAGAGAGAGAGAGAGTGAGAGAGAGAGAAGGGGGACAGAGAGAGAGAGAGAGAGAGAGAGAGAGAGAGAGAGGAGAGAGCGAGAGAGAGAAGGGGGATAGAGAGAGAGAGAGAGAGAGAGAGAGAGAGAGAGAGAGAGAAGGGGGAACAGAGAGAGAGAGAGAGAGAGAGAGAGAGAGAGAGAGAGAGAGAGAGAGCGAGAGAGAGAGAGAGAGAGAGAGAGAGAGAGAGAGAGAGAGAGAGAGAGAGAGAGAGAGAGAGAGAAGGGGGTTTCTAGGGTTCAGTTCAGCAGAACTAATCAGTGATGATGGAGTTTTGGACCGAACGCAGAGAAACCCTTAAAGCTCGGAAAATGACGGATTTAGTCATTAACCAGCGTACAGTCAGAGTTACAGACCTATTTCCACATCCAGCCACGGATAGTACAGAGTGTGAGAGTGTGTGAGTGTGAGTGTGAGTGTGTGTGTGAGGGTGTGTGTGTGTGTGAGTGTGAGTGTGTGTGTGTGTGTGATAGTCCTTCGTTTTGATGACTGAGACCCAACTGAGGCCGATTAGCTCAGTGACCATGAGGAGACAGAGAGGGTCCAGATTTGTCCTTTAGAAATCTCTCCTTCCATTTTTTTGCCTTTTTAAATATTCTTTTTTAATATAAATTGCATCAATACTAACTTTAAATATAACACACACATAACTGACAGATCCTGCTTGTGTTTTATGCAAATGAGCTGAGTGCTGACCAATAAGAGTCTTTTAAGAGGGTTCTGGGTTGTGTAGAAGGGATGGTTTTGGGGGGTCCTAAACTGTGTCGAATATAAATTCAAAACTTAAATTTCCTTGATATTCCCTTCCTTGCCTCCTGGACATGTCCAGACCTACACAGTCTCACTTCTCTCACTTTCTCTCCAAACCGTCCGTTCTGGACTGTCCCTCTAACATGCCCATCCCTAATAATGTCCATCCTCAGTGCAAATCCCAGCATCTTTAACTCTGACACCTCCACCTCCTGTCTTTTCATCATCGTCTCCATAGCTGGTCTCACTACCGTTTTGTAAACCGTCCCTTTCACCCCTGCTGGTACCCGTCTGTTTCAAATCACTCCTGCCACTCTTCTCTACCCATTCTAACCCGCTTGCAAGAAGCCCGAAAAGTTCTGACCTCTAAAGAAAGGAGCAGGTCTAAGAGAGTTGAGGCGGAGCTGAAGAATGGTGGTGGTAGCATGACTTTAAAGGTGGTTAGCTTTTTTTAAACTCTCTTTTTGTTTGGAGTTACGTGCGTTTGTTTGGAAATCACTGACCTACTGTCTCACTTTCACACAGAACAGACAGATGGACGGAGACGGTTCTGAATTATAAGCTCTGCTTTTACTTGTAAGTAAACCCAGTCAAAGGTTTACTTATTGAGGATTCAGGCCCATCGATTTTTTGTGTAAGTGCTTGTCAGCTGGAGGATCTGCTGTGGCTTGTTTGCAGTGATGGGGCCGGATGGGAGTGCGATGAATCGGGATGTTTTTAGTATTCGTGAGACGGAGGCCAGAGACTCTTTTTAATTTGGAGAGAGACGCGGTGTGTGTTGCCATTCTCCCTGCTTCAACCTTCACAGCAGCGTATGAAGTAATGGCTGTTTAAACGTAGATTGCGAATCTAATGGAACGGTCCTTTTTTTTGCTTCTTCTTCTTCTTCTTCTTCTTCTTCTCCTCTCGTTTTCCACCCAGATTGAGGTGTGGACGGCGGCCGTGCCTTGGTGTCACTTGATATTCATTGGAAGCTGTCGTGAAGCATGCAGGGCTTTGGGCTTTACTGTGTATCAAGATAAGCATTCGGCAGCTCTCTGAGCGCAGGGTGTAAATAGAGAGAGAGAGAGAGAGAGAGAAAGGGGGATGAGAAAAAATGGGAATGCAAAGGATACAAGAGAGAAAGCACGGAATATATGAAGAAATGTATAAGAAGAACTAGAGAGAGAAAAGAGTAAGGGAGGAAAGAGATAATGAAGAGAGAAAAGACTGGAAGGAGCTGGAGAAAATGAGACAGAAAGAGAAAATGAAAGAGGGAAGAACAGAGATGAGAGGGTGATCGTGGGATTAGAGAAGGAGAACATACAGAAAGAGAATAAATTGGGATTTCTGAAAATAAGAATGAGAGAAAGTGAGAATAAGAGAGAGAGGCCGTGGGACAGAAAAAAATGGGAGATAAACCGAAGGAGAAAAAGAAAAAGAAATAGGGTCGACGGCAGTGAAAAAAAGAAGGAGAAAAGGGAAGGAAGCAGAAAGAAGGACAAGAAAATTGAAAGCGGGACAGAAAGGATGAGAGGAGCAGAGAAACGGAAAGTGAGAAAGGATCTGAGGATGCAAATAGAGGGAAAGAGGGCGAAAAAGAAGAAAGCGAGAGGGGAGATAGAAAGGAGCGGAGGGAAAATAGAAAATGGAAAGAGGGATGGAAAGGAAATGAAAGAGTAGGGCTGACAGAAATGAAAGGTCGGGACAGAAATGAAGAGGGAAAATGGAACAGGTGTAATAAAACAGAGTGGGAGAGAAAGGGAAGAAATGAGATTAAAAAGAGCGATACTTCTGGAGACAAAAGGAGAGGAACGTTGGGCTCTTATCTGTGGAGGCTTTATCTGTTGGGCTGTTTTTCTCCTCCAGCATCACATTTCTCACGATAGCGACGGTAATTACGTTAATCAGAGCGTCCGGCAGATCCGCTCCTGCTGAAGAGGGAGGGAAGTTGCGGGCGAGCGTTTATCTGGTTATTAATGTTTATTTCGGCACAAAAAGCTCCTCTGCTTATCCTGGTGGATCTGAACGGCCTGCGGGCTGTTTGTCTGATACATCGGGAGCTCGGCCGCTGTTTAATGATATTTTTATCGGGACGTAGCTCTGCTATCCGGAAGCTCCTGTTTGCGATCTTCACAGCTCTTCTGTTTGGTTCTTGGAGACCAACAACAAATATTCTCAAATTAGAAAGCAGTGGAGTGGGGCGGCGATGCTTCTGGAGGAATTATAAACAAATAAAAGCTTAACGGATGGCAGAACTGATGAATATTTTCACGTTGTTTTTAATCGGATACACGCGACTGCCGGGAACCCAACACCAACCCTCAGATTCTAAATGCATGTTGCTGAAATTATTGAATTTCTCCGTGGCGGTTCTGGCCCAGGTAATACGATGCGGTTGCATCCTCTCCTTCAAAATAAATGACAGTCAAGGAGGCGAAAGTGGAGTGATTTAATTTGGGGCGCGAGTCGGGTGACGGCGAGCCGAGGGGGTGACCTCTCCGGGAGAAAATAAAGGACGAACGGCGGCTGAGGTGAGAGCCATAATCTGCAGAATACATATTCAAGAGCTTATCCATAAACATCACCCCAGAGAGAGAAAGCGGTGCCAGGAATATCAACACCTCCACCTACCTTTTCTCTCTCCTCCTTTATATACGGCAATCGCGCCCGCCTCCACTTCCGTTCTAATACGGCTGCCATGAAAACCACCCGGGGGAAAATGATATTAAAGCTATCATCTGGGGCTTATATGTTTAAAGCGCTGGTCTGCTTGTAATGTCCACCCACTTTTGTTGGACACAAACACAACTTTCTGGTCCATCCGCTCTATTTATCAACCCCTCTCGGTCTATCGGTGCTACAGGACCACCATTGGACTGTTGGGAACCAGGTATAGTGGCTTTGGATCTAGCTTACACTGGTGGCAGTAAATAATGGGAATATAGATATATATAGATATATATAGCGCTGCTACCAGAGGAACAGCAGTGTCACAGAATGGGTCCAGCAGACTGTTCCTAAAGTTTTTAGGTCCAATTTGACACCCTCTCAAAATGATGCAACGCTGCACAATGCACTGACCAGCACTGCACTTTTAGATGCTTTCCGGCAGTGTGAGGATGTTTGTGTCTTATTTTTTTGTCTTTTATTTCCCGCCGTATGAGAATTTAGAGGAGAATAAAGCTGTAAACTCTCTCCTTGTTTTATTGAACACTCTGAACCCAAACTATAAGGAATCACCGGCACATCCAAGAAGATATTGGGGTTTAAATCACAGAAAAGATCACACAGAGAAGACCAACCTACTCAGAGAGAGAGAGAGAGAGAGAGAGAGAGAGAGAGAGAGAGAGAGAGAGAGAGAGAGAGAGAGAGAGAGAGAGTCTGAAGTTAAAGGTGAATAATCAGTGTAACTAGTCAGTAGTGTCTCTAACTTCAGTGGATAAAGGCACCGCTGAACCCAATATATGTGAATGGGGTGCCAAAATTTCTGCTCAAGAGATGTTCCACTGCAGACACTTCCAACCTCAGATCTTTCTCAACAACCTTCACATTTAGTCTGAACTGATTTCAAATCAGAGAAACCAGGTAGCAAGCAGTGGTGTCCTATCGTTTAGAGACTTCAGGATCAGAAGGTCTTGGGTACAAGGTACCGTCCCCATCACTGCTCCCCAGGTGTTGGATACGTCTGCCCCCTGCTGGACAGTGTGTGTTTGTGTGTGTGTGTGCTAAATACAGAGGATGGATTTGGTTGTGGTTCACTGTGTGTTCACAATGGCTATTAGTCACTTTCACTTCACTCAGTCAGTTGCTAATTCAAAAATTTTTTTGTTTTAATTTCCGCCATTACAGTTTTTATCTTGCTCGCCACCTAGATGTTCTTCAGACTTTGGAAAACACTGACGGTGAAACAAACTGGGCACCAGCCGATGGTCTAAAACTACACTAGCACTACCGCTCAGGTAACTGGTTTAAAGTGTACGTCACCTGTGCATGAGTGGTTTTCCTACAGTGTAGTTCCTCACCCACACACGCATGATTTCTTACCGAGGAAAACTGGAGCGTGTGAAGAAGGAAAGGAAGAGAAATGCTTCCATGAAGAGGAAAGAGAAACGCTGCAAAATGAAGTCGAAAGGATGGGCCTGGAAACTGGAAACGGGGGCAGCTATTTATTTCAGCCTGCCGGTGAAATAACTCCCCAACATAAAAAGACATTTTAGAGGAAAATGTCTTTTTCTGCTAACAGACGTCCACCAACCCGCTCGGTACTGTTAGCGGCTCCCTGATGGTCACAAATTATAAACAATATTCCGAAATTGGTTTTATTAGAGGAGGGGAGAGACGGAGACGCAAGTGCATCCCCTCCGTTTCTTCCATCTGCACCCCTCCCTTCCCCAAACACACGGTCCTGTGCAGAAACGTCCTGTTTCTGTGTGTTCTGAGTGAAAGTGAGACATGTGTGCAAACACACGTAACTCCAGTCTAAACACAAAGAGAGTTTCATTCTAACCAGCTTTTAAGTCCATATTCACCACCACCACCGTTATTCTTCAGCACAGCCTCAACTCTCTTAGACCAGGTTCCTTCCTTTAAGTCTTCTTTAAGTCATCTTCCGGAACACTTCTCCAGGCTTCTTGTAGGACGTCCCAAAGCTCTTCCTGCCTTTGTTTTCCATCCTCCGTGGAGATGATACCACACTGCTTCTGAATCTGCTCAGGTACAGAGACTGGACTGAGAGACAAACAAGTTGTCCTTCAGAAGGATCTGGAGAACTGTTCCTCAACATTACATCTTTGGAAGCAAAATATGAAAAAAAACCTCCATTTTTACCAGACCCTGCTTCACTGTTTATCTTCTTCCTTCTTCGTGGTGTAGCCAAGTTGACTAATTGCTTAGTTTGGCTCTAATCTTGTTTTACTAAATCTGAATTATGCTTCATCATGGATGTTCTTCAAAATGTATGGATTCTGCTGACTGGTCATGGGTTTCTGGATTCAGAACGACTTTAGATTGTGCAGGATGCTTTGAGACATGCTGCTGGACCAGTTCAGTGCCAAAAACTACATCCTGTAATTGACTCATAAAACAACAGTTCACTGTGTACAGAGACGCAGGGCTCATTCCAGTTAGCTGGAGGAACACGCCGCGAGCTGAAGCTGACGTTTCAGTGCTGCGTGCTTTGACCTTCTTTCAGATCTGCTGATGTTTTCAGCCTGATATTGCTTCCGACGCTGACCGCAGCCAGACCGCTTCTCAGCAGGCTGTAAAGGTGTGCCGTTAGTCGAATGGCATACCGTGAATCACCAAATGAATCATCTGTACAAATGTTGGTGGTGTATCATGGTCATACTTTCATAGTGAACATAGGCTAGAATGATACAGCATAAAGGGAGCGCAGTCTAAACTAAACTATTGTGTAATACACAATAAAGTGAACCAATAATGAATCATACAGTAACCTCAGCATCAATACTGAGTCAAATCGTAAATGCAACATCAATAATAATGAGTCATATAGCTGACACAATCCTAATAATGAATCATACAGTAACCTGAGCAGCAATAATGAGTCATATAGTTGACACAATCCTAATAATGTATCATACAGTAACCTGAGCATCAATAATGAGTCATATAGTTGACAATAATTTAATAATGAATCACAGTAACCTTCAGCATCAATAATGAGTCAAATCAGAAATGCAACATCAATAATGAGTCACATGAAGACAATCCTAATAATGAATCATACAGTAACCTGAGCATCAATAATGAGTCATATAGTTGACACAATTTTAATAATGAATCATACAGTAACCTCAGCATCAATAATGAGTCAAATCGTAAATGCAACATCAATAATGAGTCATATAGTTGACACAATCCTAATAATGAATCATACAGTAACCTGAGCAGCAATAATGAGTCATATAGTTGACACAATTTTAATAATGAATCATACAGTAACCTCAGCATCAATAATGAGTCAAATCAAATGCAACATCAATAATGAGTCATATAGCTGACACAATCCTACTAATAATGAATCATGCTACAGTAACCTGAGCAGCAATAATGAGTCATATAGTTGACACAATCCTAATAATGAATCATACAGTAACCTGAGCATCAATAATGAGTCATATAGTTGACACAATCCTAATAATGAATCATGCAGTAACCCGAGCATCAATAATGAGTCATATAGTTGACACAATCCTAATAATGAGTCATACAGTAACCTCAGCATCAATAATGAGCCAAATCAGAATGCAACATCAATAATGAGTCATAGTTGACACAATCCTAATAATGAATCATACAGTAACCTGAGCAGCAATACGAGTCATATAGTTGACACACTGAATAATGAATCATACAGTAACCTCAGCATCACAATGAGTCAAATCGTGTACAAAACATCAATAATGGAGTCATATAGTTGACACAATCCTAATAATGAATCATGCAGTAACCCCAGCATCAATAATGAGTCATATAGTTGACACAATCCTAATAATGAATCATACAGTAATTCCCAGCATCACAATGAGTCAAATCGTAAATGCAACATCAATAATGAGTCATATAGTTGACACAATCCTAATAATGAATCATGCAGCAACTCGAGTGATCAACAATGTTTTGAAGTGACACAATCCCACAATGAATCATACAGCAACCTCTGTGCATCAATAATGAGTCAAATCGTAAATGCAACATCAATAACATTTCAGTTGATACAATCCACAATGAATCATGCAGTAACCCGAGCATCAATAATGAGTCATATAGCTGACACAATCCTAATAATGAACTGCAACCTGTACATCACACGAGTCAATCGTAAAATGCAACATCAATAATGAGTCATATAGTTGACACAATCCTAATAATGAATCACAGCACCTGAGCATCAATACGAGTCATAGCGTTGACAATTTAATAATGAATCATACAGTAACCTCAGCATCAATAATGAGTCAAATCGTAAATGCAACATCAATAATGAGTCATATAGTTGACACAATCCTAATAATGAATCATACAGTAACCCGAGCATCAATAATGAGTCGTACAGTAAACCATATATTAAGATTAGCTTTAACAGTGAATCATATACTAGCCCCATTAGTGTACTATATAGTGAACATAGCCCCAGTAGTGAATCATGTAGTGAACAAAGCCCACAATAATGCAGCAAACAGTGAACATAGTCCAAGATAATGCACCACAGAGTTGACAGAGCTACATTTTGGACCAAGACCACAAAAAGTGCCCTTTAAAGTAAACACAGCCTACAATAGTGCACTTTAGAAATAGCATAGACCAATATAGTGGACCAAATATTGATCATAGCCTGCAATACTGGACTATATAGTGAACACAGCCCACAAGAGTGCATAACATAGTGAACACAGCCCAAAGAGTGCACTAAATAGTGAATACAACCCACAAGAGTGCACTATATAGTGAATACAGCCCACAAGAGTGCAAAACATAGTGAACACAGCCCACAAGAGTGCACTATATAGTGAATACAGCCCACAAGAGTGCACTATATAGTGAACACAGCCCAAAGAGTGCACTATATAGTGAATACAGCCCACAAGAGTGCATAACATAGTGAACACAGCCCACAAGAGTGCACTATATAGTGAATACAGCCCACAAGAGTGCACAACATAGTGAACACAGCCCTAAGAGTGCACTATATATTGATCTTTGCCCGAGTAGTGCACTATATATTGACCATACTCCCCAATAGTGCACCATTCATCCCATAATTTACTGAAGTCTGAGCGGAAGGCTCTGAATCTCTCAGGCTGTGTTTGGTGGTGACGGTGTCTCAGGCTGTGTTTGGTGGTGGCGGTGTCTCAGGCTGTGTTTGGTGGTGACGGTGTCTCAGGCTGTGTTTGGTGGTGACGGTGTCTCAGGCTGTGTTTGGTGGTGACGGTGTCTCAGGCTGTGTCTCAGGCTGTTTGGTGGTGACGGTGTCTCAGGCTGTTTGGTGGTGGCGGTGTCTCAGGCTGTGTTTGGTGGTGACGGTGTCTCAGGCTGTGTTTGGTGGTGACGGTGTCTCAGGCTGTGTTTGGTGGTGGCGGTGTCTCAGGCTGTTTGGTGGTGACGGTGTCTCAGGCTGTGTTTGGTGGTGACGGTGTCTCAGGCCGTGTTTGGTGGTAACGGTGTCTCAGGCCGTGTTTGGTGGTGGCGGTGTCTCAGGCTGTTTGGTGGTGACGGTGTCTCAGGCTGGGTCTCAGGCTGTGTTTGGTGGTGACGGTGTCTCAGGCCGTGTTTGGTGGTGACGGTGTCTCAGGCCGTGTTTGGTGGTGACGGTGTCTCAGGCTGTGTTTGGTGGTGGCGGCGTCTCAGGCTGTGTTTGGTGGTGACGGTGTCTCAGGCTGTGTTTGGTGGTGACGGCTGTTTGTTTGTGGAAGCTTTTTCTTTGGTTTTTTCTGTCCCATGTCTCATTTTGAAGTGTTAAGAATCTTGTCCAGCACCACACGATGTGATCCTCGGGGGGAAAATTGCGGCTGTGTTTGTGTGACGGTGTCTCAGGCTGTGTTTGGGTGGTATGTGTCTCAGGCTGTGGGCCTCAGGCCAGTTGGTGGTGGCGGTGTCTCAGGCTGTGTTTGGTGGTGACGGTGTTCTGTGGCCAGGCTTGGTGGTGGCGGTCTCAGGCTGTGTTTGGTGGTACGTGTCTCAGGCGTGCTTGGTGGTGACGGTGTCTCAGCTGTGTTTGGTGGCAGGACGGTGTCTCAGGCCGGTTGTGGTGACTTGTGTCTCAGGTCGTGTTTGGTGGTGACGTGTCTCAGGCTGGCCAGGTGACGGTGTCTCAGGCTGTGTTTGTGGTGACGGTTCTGTGGCTGTGCTTGAGGTGACGGTGTCTCAGGCTGTGCTTGTGGTGACGGTGTCTCAGGTCGGTTGGTGGTGACAGGTCTCAGGCCGTGTTTGTGGTGGACGTGTGTTCAGGCCGTGTTTGGTGGTGACGGTGTCTCAGGCTGTGTTTGGTGGTGACAGTGTCTCAGGCTGTGTTTGGTGGTGGCGGTGTCTCAGGCTGTGTTTGGTGGTGACGGTGTCTCAGGCCGTGTTTGGTGGTGACGGTGTCTCAGGCTGTGGCTTGGTGGTACTGTGTCTCAGGCTGCGGTGGTGACGGTGTGTCTCAGGCTGTGGCTTGGTGGTGGCGTGTCTCAGGCAGGCCTCAGGCTGTGTTTGGTGGTGGACGGTGTCTCAGGCTGTGTTTCTTGGTGGTGACGTGTGTCTCAGGCCGTGTTTGGTGGTGGCGGCCTCAGGCTGTGTTTGTGGTGACGGTGTCTCAGGCTGTGCTTGTGGTGGCGGTTCCAGGCTAAAGTTGTAGTAAGATTAAACCAGGTTGTGTTTGGTGGTGACGTGTCTCAGGCTGTGTCTCAGGCTGTGGTTGCAGGATGGTGTCTCAGGCTGTGTTTGGTGGTGACGGTGTCTCAGGCCGTGTTTGGTGGTGACGGTTCAGGCTGTGTCGGTGGTGACGGTGTCTTCAGGCTGTGCTTGTGGTATGTGTCTCAGGCTGTTTGGTGGTGACGGTGTCTCAGGCTGTGTTTGGTGGTGACGGTGTCTCAGGCCGTGTTTGGTGGTGACGGTGTCTCAGGGCGTGTTTGTGGTATGTGTCTCAGGTTGTTTGGTGGTGACGGTGTCTCAGGCTGTTTGGTGGTGACGGTGTCTCAGGCTGTGTTTGGTGGTGACGGTGTCTCAGGCTTGCTTGTGGTGACGGGTGTTCAGGCTGTGTTTGTGGTGGCGGTGTCTCAGGCTGTGTTTGGTGGTGACGGTGTCTCAGGCTGTGTTTGGTGGTGACGGCTGTTTGTTTGTGGAAGCTTTTTCTTTGGTTTTTTCTGTCCCATGTCTCATTTTGAAGTGTTAAGAATCTTGTCCAGCACCACACGATGTGATCCTCGGGGGGAAAATTGCTTTCTTTCTTTGCTGGGCCTCTTAAGGTGGCCATTACCGTGCTGCTGTAGCTGCATATTGACTTCTGCATTCTTACCTCCCTCCATGTCTTTAATGGCCACATTTGCATGCAAATTCTTTGTCTTCTGTGCCGATACATTCAGTGTGCTGTGTGAGTTGTCCATTTTTTTCCCTCTTCCTCCCCCTGAGACCTGCTTGTCCATCATTTGGGGAAGAATTGTCTTCATTGCTATTCAAGGCAGATAGCTTTCAAAAGCTTGTAATTGGGTGGAGATGATAAATTATGAAAAATCCATAATTTTCAGGGATTCAAAGAGAGAGAGAGAGAGATAAGAGACAGTTTCTAATTCATTCCTGATCTTAAATACTCTTAGAAACTTTTGCTTCCAAGAGAAGTTCCACTTTTTTCTAGGGACTATTGTTGTTTATTTATAATGAAATCAGATCTGCATTTTTCAAGGCCTGAGCAGGTCTTTATTGACCAGCATCAAGAAAAATAACATTTAACTGTAGGGTAGCACTGAAATATCCATCACGTATCCAACACCTCTAGCGCCCGGGGAGCAATGATGGGGACGGTACCTTGCTCAAGGGGACCTCAGGGGAACCTATGGTCTGGGATTTGACCCCACAGCCTTCGGCTCCTCTAAGCTAATGCTGCCCCATATTTATTCTTTCCCCAAACACCTTCTTATTCGTCCTTATTCAATTGGTTCTTTGCAGGATTTCAGCCCACACATGGTTTCTTCAGCGTGTGTCCACGTGTTTGTTGCTGTGACCTGCACACCCGCCCCATAAAACAGACCTAATCTCCCCGCGTCCATATCACTTCTAGCCTAAGCCCTTTGGCGTCCATCGCTCTGATGCGTTCAGGCAGCGTTTCGGGCAAAAAGAGAAAATAAATAATGCACCTTTAGCTCCGATAACGGCTCTGTCACAGCACAAGCAGAACCTGGGCTGAAGACTCAATTCAGGCCGACAGAAAGGCTGGCTCACATTTCCACACGGAAAAGAAGAATGCTCAAAACAATGGCTTCAGATGTAGATGTACCTGTCTGGCTCTTTTGTTTACAAGAATTCCAGGAACGTCCTGACAGTCCAAAACAAAAATGACTTCATCTGAGGGGTAGCCTTACCCACCCCCCAAAATCCCTTTCCGTTATTTCTTTATTTTTCTTTTTTATCCAGCGGAGGGCTGTTCGGAAGTCCCTCTCTCAGTAATTAGGAGGATAACTCGTTCTGCTTTGCTCTGCCAGCGTTCAGGACGAGGCTGTTAATTACCGTTCTCACGCCTGAAGATTTGCGCTGGAGCTGCTGGGGAGCAGCGGAACTCAATAAAAAGTGATCAGGCGTAAGCAGAGGCGCATTTCTCCTCGCAGACGCTTCCATACAAATCTTCACCCTGAAGTGGTCTGAATGCAGCTTCGTATTTATAGCTGGGTTATTTTGGTCGGCCGGATTTGGATGGCTCTCCGCAGATGACGTGCGAGTGCTGGGATTGAATAGAACCCCTCACCACATGGTCTGGACTTCAGTTCCACTCTCCCATAGTGGAAACACCTTCACTTTCACTTCACAGTGGACGCTGTAAGAATTAACGAATAGTCGAATAGTTCAGGGTGGTTTCTGTGATAAATGTTAGGAAACATCATAGGGAATAATTCATAGTGGTTACAGTCATAATACGACAGGATAACAAATAAACATCTGATATCAAACAACCTTCAGCGAGCACTGCAGATTTCATGGGGGGCAGTAATTAATTCACAGTGAGTGCTGAAAAAATGATAGCAGATACTAAATGATTAATCTGACTTCCTGAATAATTCATAGTGGATTTTGAATATTTCATTATGGAAGGTGAATAAAACATAGTGGATGCTAAAGATACTGAACACTGACGTCTATGTATAATAATAAATAATAGAATCATTTGATTTTTAATCATAATTTTTAATAATAAAAGCAACTAGTGCAACAATGTAGAAGATCGTCCTTTTATATTCTGTCTCCGTCCAGTACAATAAAACAGATGAAAGATATTAATAACGCTCAGATGTCTTGATATTTCTGTGGCAAAATCTCAGCCATTGACATCCACCTCGAAAGACCATCTGTCCCTCTCTCTTCACGGAGACCTGGGATCTGTAGTCCCATCGTCACTGATACTGGGGACACTGGGGGTCGTGTGCCGTTAGTCTGCCTCCTGGCTGGCGGCCGGTTTGATGGCGATGTGGCACTAAATGAAATCCAGTTTGTCACCACAAGTTATTTGCAGCCTCAGAGCCCACAGCGTTTAACGTCTTGGCCTTTTTCCGTCCTCCGCTGCTGCCCTGGCATGCACCTCCACATATATGTGCAAATAGAGACATATGTGTGTGTGTGTGTGTGTGTGTGTGGAGCTTCTTGACTCCTCTAATTGGCTCTGAGGTTCATGGCTTCATCCGGTTTGCCGTAACAAGCTCTCAGATTGATGTTTTGTTGGGAAAAGTCTGTCGGTAATGATGGAGGAGTCTGCGCCGGCCTGGATCTCTGACTGGATTTGTTTCTTCTCGGGTTTAAAGGAAGTAAATTATAGAAGAACGACAGCAGACGGTGGTGATGACCCAATCCGTCACTTTACCGGTGACTCTCCCTCAGACGGTAGAGCGGGACGTCACCTCTCAGTGAGAAGGATGTGGGTTCGATTCCCAGTCTGGCTTCTTCGGTGTCTGTGAGGGTTTCATCCAGCAGCTCTGGTTCTAACTCTCTTAAGGTGGACTGAAGATGATGCCCCTTAAATGTGACTGTGATGGCTGGTTCAACAAACACTCTTAAGGTGGACTGAAGATGATGCCCCTTAAATGTGACTGTGATGGCTGGTTCAACAAACACTCTTAAGGTGGACTGAAGATGATGCCCTTTAAATGTGACTGTTTTGGACTGGTGACCTTTCCAGGGGGGGTTCTCCACCTTTTACCCAATGAGAGCTGGGACTCCAACATCCACTGCACCATGGACGAATAAATAGCTCGATGGATAAGTGGATGGATGGATGGATGGATGGATGGATGGATGGATGGATGAATAAATAAATATTTGTCAATCAACATCCATTTATGGAAACGAGGCAGCACATGCAGGCTGCTTTGAATGCATAGTTTTGTGATGTCACAAAATCCAGCCGGTGCACACACTCGTCTTTTCCGCCACGGCAGATTAAAAGTAAAGTGTTTCCATCTGGGCGGCTTTGAACGAGCTACAGTTCAGGTCAGCCAATCGGAACAGAGCTCATTACCTCCAGACAACCTACAGGGTTCAAATCCCAGACCAGTAGGTTGCACTGAGTTACCTTTCAGCAAGGTACCATCCCCATCACTGCTCCCGGGGCACTTTGAATAGCTGCCCCCTGCTGCACATGTGTGTGTGTGTGTGTGTGTGTGTGTGTGTGTGTGTGTGTGTGGGTGAAATGCAGAAGCTGTGGTTCACTGTGTGCTGTTTCACAATGCCAAGTTGTCACTTTCACTTCACTTTCTCATTTGCATACAAGAGTGTTAAAGATGCAAGAACGAAAACAACCTGTTCACTGGTAACTCTGGAAAAGCATCATATGGTGGACCTCGCAGAAAATAGTGAATCCCAAGTAACATTTAAAGCAAACAAATAATCTTTACATCAAACAAATGATTAAACAATCTTTCAAAAGATTCTTCACCTCTTACAGAAAGTCACTCCTGAAAGAGTGCAGGTCGTGTGTGGGGACCATTATAACTGAAATCGGCTCAACGGTTTGACTGTTTCGTGCTGGATTTTGGGATAATTATGCAGATTTGTACACAAACGTGTGTTTCACTATTTATTCCCGGGTTGTTCTTGTTTATTTATCAGATAAACATTGTTCGACAGAAACACAGCCAGTTCATTGGCTCTGCTGAGGCTTTTAAACACCTAAAACAAACAGAAACGTCTGGCAGGCAGGAGAGTGGAGCATCGTCAGGGATTGTGTTTGGGCTTCATGTACGAGTTACTGTGTGAGACGTTTCTGTCTTTGTATCATGAAGACGGATCTCTCCGTTTATGTGAATGATATTGCAGCAGCAGTGCAGTAATAGAGAAGTGGGCTATTTTACTGTGTGACCTTTGCGGAGGAGAAAACCCAGTAGAGACGCAGCAAGAAGGGTGCATGCAGCGTAATACTGTCTCACACATATTATATATATATATATATACACAGAACTGTGCAAAAGTTTTAGACAGGTGTGAAAAAATGCTGTAAACAGAACGCTTTCAGAAATATCAATAATGATTGTTTATTTTGATCAATTTACAAAATGCAAAGTGAGCGAACAAAAGAAAAATCTAAATCAGATCAATATCTGGTGTTTCTACCTTTTACCTTCAGAGCAGCATCAGTTCTTCTGGCCCCACAGAGCCCTGATCTCCACATCATCCAGTGTGTCTGGATCACATGAAGAGACAGAAGGATGTGAGGAGCTACATCCACAGAAGATCTGTGCTCAGTTCTCCAAGATGTTTGGAACGACCTACCGGCCGAGTTCCTTCAGAAACTGTGTGCGAGTGTACCTAGAAGAACTGATGCTGTTTGGAAGGCAAAGGGTGGTCACATCAAATATTGATCTGATTTAGATTCTCTTTTGTTCCTTCACTGCATTTTGTTGATTGATGAAAATAAATGATCAACACTTCCATCTCTTGTATTTTCAGTGTACTGTTGAGGAACGGTTCTCTAGACTTCCTGTAGGATATTTTTTGGTTAAAATGTCATTATTTTTAATAGTTGACTCATATCAATATTCAATTTTGGCAAATGTGATGCACTGTGTAAAAAAATATTTTGCCTTTTGACCTTCAGCGCCCTGCAAACATCTCTAGGTTCTCATTTCTCCAGGTTTCTCTTCCAGACTTGTATCTTTAATGTGTTGTTGAGGGACAGTTCTCCAGATCTTCCTGAAGGACAGTGTTGTTGTCTCTCATGTTCAGTCCAGTCTCTGTACCTGAGCAGTTTGATAGTTCTGTGTTGGTTAATCCACACAGTGATCTACGTCTGAACCTTCAAGCAGAACAAAGCGTCTAACTTGTGACTTAAGGTTGGCGGCGGTCTAGTGGTAGGATACTTACTATGGCTCAAGAGGTTCTGGGTTCGAATCCCACCTCCAGCACTACCACCACTGGGTCCCTGAGCAAGACCCTGAACCCTGAGTGTCTCCAGGGGGGACTGTCCCTGTAATCAGGACGTGGAAGTTTAAGACATGAAGCAGTGAAGAAACAGGAGCAGATGATCAGGTGAATCATTTATTTATGAATGCTGAGTGGGAGGAACCCCTTGATCTAGAACCTTGTATCTTTAAGACACTTTTCAGCCTGGAGCACTAAAACATTTGTTCCTGTTTCTTTCATTTTATTGACTCAATATTCTGAAGATGGCACAAAACAGGATCTTTTGCACCAGTTTAGGAGCCGCGTGAAAAAAGTGAAAAGTGACTATTCATCTCACACACACACACCGTCCAGAACGGGGCGGCCATATCCAGCACCCAGGGAGCAGTGATGGGGACAGTACTCAAGGGTGCCCCAAGGCAACCTACTGACCTGGGATTCGATCCTGGGCCCTGCTCCCTAAGGCCACTGCTGCCCCTGTTTAGGGTGAAGCCAACGTTCACCTCCTAAATGCTCGTCTGTTTGATGAACGAGACTTGAAGCAGCTTCAAAGCCGCGACTGCGAGACGAGCTGAGATTGTTGCGATTGAACAGACATCCATAACGGTTTTAAGTGAGCGAGCCCGGAACTGAGTAATCAAACAAGCTGCAAAGTGTTCCTGGCAGTGTTCGCGAATCAGAATTCATCAAAGCCACTCTCGACTCCGGACGGATTTGGAGAGAGACATGTCACACGCTCTTCCTCTTCACTTTGGCAGCCTTCTCATCAACAGGCTCATTAATATTCACAAAATCCCTTAAAATATTGACTATTGGAACAAGCTGGATTCGCTTTGACGTGTGTGGCTGCTTTGGTTCAGCCACATGTCAGTTCTGTCATTAGCAGCTAATCTGGCATCGGCTGAAGCTCTTTCCTGCGGCCTTGTTTGTAGTTTGTATTCGGAAATTCTTTACACTTAACCATTCGGGACGTATTTGCTTTGGCGTCTGACAGTAAATAAGTAAAAGCTGGTTGCAGGGAGATTTCAAATTTTAGTGGACTGTCCCCAGTTGGAGCTGTCCCCAGAAATGTCCTTGTTGTCACAGCTTTAAACTGAGGCAGGGAAGTCTTCCTGTGTTATAGCTGTGGAGTGGGGGTGGTCTAGTGGTAGGATGCTCACCTGCAGACCCAGAGGTCGCAGGTTCGAATCCCACCTTCAGCACTGCCATCATTGGGTTCTTGAGCAAATCCCTTATCTCCAAGTTGCTCCAGGGAGTAGTCAGGAACTGGAAGTCGCTCTGGATGAGACCATCAGTTAAATGCCGTAAATGTAATGCAGTTTTGGCCAACAGGGGGCACTACAGCAGCTTCATATCACTGTTCTATTACTATTAGCCAGCACCTAGTTTTAGAGAAGATTGCCTAAAGTGTCCTAAACTCTGGAGAAACCTAAATATATTTTAGTAAATCACATCAACAGCAGTTTGAGTTGCGAATATCAGTGACAGCATGTGATGAAACAGCACCTTCACTACATAAATAAATGAATTTAATGATAATGTGATAACATCACAAACATCTGTAGGGTTTCATGAAGAAACCATTAATCACTTTCTTTTTCAGTTACATCATTTACTGGTTTTTATCGCTCTTATCCAAAGCACCTTCCATTTCCTAATTACAGGGACAGTCTCTCTCTGGAGGGTAGGGTTCTTGCTCAGGAACCCAATGGTGGAAGTGCTGGAGGTTTCAAACCTGTCACCTCTTGACCACTAGGTGTTGCGTGACCACATTTGGTGCCGATAACACCTTAAACACTCGTAGGACTTAAAACAGGAACATATTTGTTCTTCTTTAAACTAAAAATATCTGAAATCTGGTCAATCTGCAAAAAGTGGGAAACTATAAAATGTGGAAACCAACAAGTGAATCCACAGAATCAGCACAGATTCGGGAGGAACCAGGGTCGGAATCAGGGGTCCTGGGTCTCGGGAATCGTACGACCAGGTGATGATCAGTAGCTGATCTGTAGCCATACAGTCTACTGGGATGAGGCTCCGCCCACAAATACAGAGCATCGTTTTAAACTCGACACCTTTAAGACGCTGTTTGCCATCAAAATGTTGGTGGATCTGTAGCTCGGTGTCAAAACTGTGCATGTTAATCATGAAAACAATGCAGTGATGAGATTTTTCTTTCATTTCAGTCTCTTGGAAGAGAGGAGCAGAAGAAGAGGAGGAAGACTGGACAGGACGAAGAGTGACGTGGAAAGAGGAGGAAAGGTAATTGGATGTTTAGCCTACACATTTATTATTTTTTATTATAAAATAAAACACAAAAGTGAGGTTTTATCAGGAGTAGTTGTTTCATTAACTTCAGCACCAGTTTGTCAGTCGGCCTTCAGCAGAATTTATTAAGGAACAGTTACCATGGTCACAGGGCATGAAACCAAACTGCCCTGCTTCTTATTCCTTAAAATATTGACCGTCAACTAAGATCAGCCCTGGTTTTAAATTTCCCAAATCTGCTCAGTATGAGGTTACAATTATTATTATTATCATATTATATATGATATTCATAAATCTTGTAATAGTGTCCTAAATCCTGGAGGGAATGTCCGAGTGTCTTTCCTGATTCTCCTCCGGATGAGCAGGAGAGCGACGGCCAGTCACCAAAAAAAAAAAAAAAACAGTAAAAATACAAATACCTGAAAAGCAGGAAAACATAAATTTTCAGGTGTTTGTGCTTTACTTAAGTATTTATTTGTAATCCTTTTTTACTCTCTACTTAAACTAAAATGTCTGTAGATTATTGAAATCGCTACTTTATACTTTATACTCTCAGTACATTCCTGTACTTTTTACTTTACACTCTCAGTACATTCCTGTAATTTTACTTTACACTCTCAGTACATTCCTGTACTTTTACTTTACACTCTCAGTACATTCCTGTACTTTTACTTTATACTCTCAGTACATTCCTGTACTTTTTACTTTACACTCTCAGTACATTCCTGTACTTTTACTTTACACTCTCAGTACATTCCTGTACTTTTACTTTACACTCTCAGTACATTCCTGTACTTTTTACTTTGTACTCAGTAATTCTATCAGTATTAGTTCTATTTTTATCAGAGTCGTTTACTCAAGTGTCTGTTTTTCTGCTGGAGGAAAGAATGGACAGTTTTTCCACCTCTGTCAGTTTTAGAGGTGCGGTCTGTTTGTTCTCTGTGAATCCGGTCTTGTGAGCACAGAATTAAGTTTAATTACAGTTAATACAAACTGTAAAGAGTTAAAATCTCTCTTCTGAGACCTTACACCTCTAGGGTCAGCAGTGTTCTAGTGTTTTGTGGAAGGTTATGGGTTCTATTTCCAGACCAGTAAGTTTACCTTGAGCAATTTACCATCTCCATCACGGCTCCCTGGGTGCTGGATATACCTGCCCCCTGCTGGACGGGGTGTGTGTGTGTGTGTGTGTGTGTGTGTTAAATACAGAGGGTGTGTTTGGTTGTGGTTCACTGTGTCCACGATGACAGTCACTTTCACTTTCACTAAGTAGAGGCTGATGACCGCGGTCAGACTAATGGAAACTCTGGAAACGGAGGTGTTTTATAAATAAAAAGAGTGAAATACAGCAGCTCGGGGGACGTTCAGGTGTCCTTTAATCTCAGGGTGGAACAAAAAGCCCCGATTTGAAGCAGACAATGGGATCAAATTTACCCACAGCCGTGTGAATTATGGCCTTTTTTTAAATCAATATCTCGTCTGAATGATTGTCGCTTGGCCTATTGTGTTCAGATGGACGTCTCTGAGTGCAGGCAGCTCTGCTGTTTCTCATTCAGAGATTATTTTAGGAGGAACAGACAACCCTTCCACCTATTTCAGTTAAACTGATCTCATCTGGGGCGGCAGGCGCTGGTGCTGGCACTTCACAGCGAGAAGGTCCGGAGTTCCATTCCCATGCAGTCCAGGTCCTTCCTGTGAGAAGTGGACATGCTGTCCCCGTATCTTTGTGTGTTTCCTTCAGGAGCTCCAGGTTCCTCCAAAGACCTGCACGTCTGGTGGACTGGAGATGCTCAGTTGTGTGTGTGAGTGTATTTGTGACGACCTGTCCAGGGTGTGTCCCCTGAGAGACCTTTCACCCTGAGAGAACTGGGATAGACTCCAGCTCCGTGACCCTAAACTGGACAAGTGGCTCAGAAAATGAGTGAATCTCATTTGGCAGCTGATCTCGTGTTGTTGTTCTAAGCAGCGGCGCTCCCTTTCCTGAATCTTCACTTGAATAGAAAAGGTCTAAAAGAAGTTGGACGGACGACAAACTATCATGCGTTCATTTTTTCGAGCGGCGGGGAAGATCAGCCCACCCTCAGTGCTTTGACCTTTGAGCCCGAGGGTGAATAAATCAGGGAGGCGTTTAAAGAGGTCTTTATCTCTCCGTGTCCAGATGACCCATGTCCTTAACCATCTTCCCTAAAAAGGCTCCGGTGTTAACAAAACACAACTCTTCGCCTGCTGGCTTTCAGATGGAGATTATGGGTTTACGTTCAGCCGTGCGACCGAAAGACTAGATTTAATGTCTTGTTGCCATGGCGGAGGACTGATTTCCACCATGCCAGTTTGTAGTTTGTGGCTATAAATAGATAAGCTCTGATCTTTCCCAAGCTCAGGGTTTTTTATTTGTCAGAGCTGCCCGAGCTTCAATCTGTAGACCTCCACTAGGGCGGTCCCTTCAATTAGGGAACATCGCTGCACTGCACGTACTTCCATTTTAAGGTGGACTGACCCAGTACAGCCCGTCCCTTCTCTATGTTTCGGTTCTACTTCAAAACATTCGGTTTAAAGGTACAAATTTGTCCCCGTCTCCTGGGACAGACATGGTTGTGCCTTTGTACGGCTGATGGTACTAAAAAGTGTGCATTTTGGAGTGTAGTTTACTTCTTAACACAATAATGAGGATAAATATTGAAGCAATTTAATGCAAAAAAAAACACATTAATGTCTCACACATTACTACCTTTTCAGAAATCAAATACACGCTTTTTTTGGTTTCTTTTTTAAAATATCTACACTAATTAAAGCTCTGGCTGAAGCCTTGAGCTTCTCCACGCGTGGGAACGTCCATATATGGTGGTGTTTTTTGCTACTATGGAGATTTCCACGTTTACAGCAGGGATGAGGAGGTCTTCTCAGGATTTTAAAGGTACAAAAACGGGACCCTCAGGAGGAAGATAAAGGTCATATTCACATCTTAATAATGTACCAGCAGAGTAGCTTTATTTCTGACAGTGTTCCTCCCGCTAGGAGGATTGTTGATATGCTGCTAATGCACAAATCGATCGTAACCTTTGATTAAACCGAGGAATAAAGATGACAAATCAATACCACGGCTCAGCGTCTCGGTTCAGAGCCACTTGCTTGTTGTTTGGTCAGATTTGTGCCGTTAAGTTGAGCTAATTGGCATATTAAAGCTGATGGAATATAAAAAAAAAACAATGTTTTTACTCGCAGCCTGTAATATTTGATTTTAACCACCGTGTAGTCCATTCATTTCATTTGTTCTACTGAGTAAATGAACAGAGAAACGCGGTTTTCTGTGGATTACAGTTCTTTTAGACGGCGCGGCCGCCTCGAAGACGTTCACGGAGCGGAGAAAAAAAAAGAAAAGTGGAATGGCTAAAAGAAGGAAGAAAGTGAAACTCTCTTCCTGTGGGATTATCACTGATTCATAAGTCCCAGAGGAATCAAACGGAGGCGCGGAAAAACAAATGTAAGCCCCGGAGGATTAGCAATCTCATTTCTCTGCTCGCAAGAATGAGAAAGAGGATTGGCGCTGCTTCCTTTGATATCTGTCAAATTAATATCTTCTTAATTTCTCCGAGTGAAGGAGGGGGAGGGGGAGGGCGCCCTCGTGCGCGCCGAAGACGGTCCA
This sequence comes from Hepsetus odoe, assembly GCA_017165825.1. Classification (NCBI taxonomy): domain Eukaryota; kingdom Metazoa; phylum Chordata; class Actinopteri; order Characiformes; family Hepsetidae; genus Hepsetus; species Hepsetus odoe. The sequence goes on from CM029391.1 coordinate 18,737,559, forward strand.
GGTCAAATCGGGCCTCTTCTCTTTTGTGCCGCTTTTCAAACGGCAGGCCGCGTCGACGGAGAGTGAAAGCCCCGTCAGGCACATGTGGGGGAGGGGGAGGGGGAGGGGGGCTCTGCCATTATATTATGAAAAGAATAATAATAAAAAAAGCAAATGCTTTAGTTTAGCTCCAGGCTCTGTTTCCGCCTGCTTCAAACCTTTCAAAGGCTGACACACATTAGTGCGGGTTCACCTGTCGTAGCCCAGGGGGCGCTGTTTGAAAGATCAGGTTAGCACTTTTAATTTGTACAGTTTTTAAATAAAAAACAAGGTTTTATTTTTTTTACATTAGTTAATGAAAGATTATACATCAGCATGATGCTAATTTCAGTCCTGGAGTGCAGAGCTGTTCCCAAATCCCATATTATTATTATTATTATTATTATTATTACTATTATTGTTATTGTTATTGTTATTATTATTATTATTATTATTATTATTATT